>CM038796.1:137142579-137321264 GCA_021764765.1 Vicia sativa
ACAATAACAAAAATAATAAAAAAAACAGATTTTTATTTTATCATCTAAAAAACAAGGTGGTGACACTTGTCACCACCAGATTTAATAGGAAAATAAAATAAAACTTATTTCTTTTATATATTATTATTGTTTTTTTAATAAATAAAAAAAAAAGAAAATGGGAAAGGAAAATAAGAAGAACAGATTTTCTGTCTTCTCTCTCACTGCCCATCTCTCGCTCTTCACAAACCTCACTCGCCGCGCCCGATCGCCTTCCTCTCGCCGGCCGCGATTCTCTCTCTCACCGATCGATCCTGTCTCTCTCTCTCTCACCGATTGTGAACTCTCTCTCTCACTTCGCCGGCACTCTGTCTCACGGCCGCGATCCTGGAAGTCTCTCATCTCTCTCAATCTCTATGTTACTGCATGTGCTCGATTTGATTCTGACAACTGTTTTGATTTCGATCATAGCTTGTTTGATTTTGCTTCATCCGCTTTGGCTTACCGATTGAGTTTTGGAGGTTTGGAACCTAAATGGTGGCTTCAACCACTTCTTGCTCCGGTGAGATTGCTCCGATCTTTGTTCTCTCTTCTTCTTTCTCAAATGTAAATGTTTTTCGAGAAAATTGCTTCAAGGCGTGTGAAAATGATGATGTTCTGCTATTATGTTGCTTGCGTTTTTGATTGTGAATGTTAACTTGATACTACATTTTTCTCTCTGTCTCTTTTTGTTCGGTGTTGGTGTTTCGATGATAAGAATGGATGCTTACTTGATTTTTGGGTTAATGTTCTGTGTTTGTTGAACCTGTGAACTCTCTCCTTTTCTGCTCGTTGATCTTTTCCTTTTATGTTGGCTTTTTGAAAACTGATAAGAACAGAGGCTCGTTTTTGTTTTCTGGGTTAGAGAATAGGTATCCTTTTGTGTTGGCTTTTTTTTTTATTACCAATCTTTTTGAACCTCCTCCCTCTATCTATATCTTGAATAGATATTATATCTTTTTCTTAGCTTGTCCCTTCCCATCTGTCTATTATGTTATGATGATTTTCTGCTTCTGCTTTTGCTTTTGTGGCCTGAAACTCCTGCTCCAACCTGCTCTGATCTTACTTTGTGGCTTATTTTGAACTGCTCAATGCTGGTTGTGATGATTGCTTGTCAACTTTTGACCTTTGAGGCCTACTTTTTCTCAACTGCCTAAATCTGTATGTGGTCTAGTGTGTTTGCTGGCAGTTTGGCTTTTGTGATGATGAATCGATACCTGCTTGTGGTTGCCATCTTGTTACTGATGCCTTGCTATGTTGATTTGCCTGCTGTTTGTTCTGACTGATATCTTGATCACTATGAATCAGTAGGCTTGCTGGCTGTTTGTTGTTTCTTTTCTCTCTTTTCTTTCTCAATTGCCCCTGTTGCCTTGGACATGGTTGCTATGTATGCTATACTTGTTGCCTTGCCGGAAACGTGCTGTGAATTGGTATAGACTCTGCTGTCCGTTACGCTTTCGGAATTGGATCTGTCGCTTTATTTACTCGCTGCTCATAATTAAAAAGTGTCGCTTCGATTCTTTGTGTATGCTTGCTGCCCGAGTTCTATGCTATGATGAATGCTGAGCGAATTTTTGTTTGTGAACTGAATTGAATCACGATTTGCAAACAAAATTAATTTCCGCTGATGATTAATCTACAAAACGAGATTCTGAGGCTTAGCATAAAACCTGATTCCCGCCAACGCCTAATGATGAGTCCTCGACAAAAACATAATCCTTTTATAATTTCTCGCATTGTTTTATGTTTATGTTTTGTAACTTCTAACCCGATTTTCCTTTCTTGTTTCATGTGTATCTGGAGGTTGGATCAAATGGCGATTGATGAAAAACATGGATGAAGCTTGAAGATCGAATGGCGATGTTGGCATAGAGACGGTGACGATTCGAAGATATTGTCGGAGTGTAGTTTGTAGTTTTAGGATTTAGAATTTCTTTAGGAGAATTTGAATTGTAATTCAATATTATAATTGAAAAATGTAAGAAGCTTGAACGTTTTTGGTGAACTTGTATACTTTCCAATTTCGAACTACTCTTGTACCAAAAGTTTAGTAAATTGAATGAAAACGAACTTGATTCGAACATTTCTTTTGATTCTTGAATCGTAACACAAACATTCCATACTTGTAGGAACTTTGAAACATTGAAGAAATTGTTTTCATAGTGAACTTTGAATGAAATAGCTTCGGCGTAATGTTCAAAACGGAACTTGACAAAATTTCCATGACATGTAAAGGTTCTTGAACAGATTCGTAACGTGTTTAGAAACACTTGAATGAAACTCGCATTTGAAAAGTATTCAAAATTCAACTTGCCAATGTTGGTGCAAGCTTAGGACTTAGAATTTGAATTTAATAATTTGAACGTTTGAGTTGCCATAAAAAAATTCAATAATCCTATCTTGCCTGGTTTCAATAAATAGAATTCAAAATTTCCTTTGAACTCCAACTCATGATCAACTTGCTAAAACATAAACCAACATTCCAATTGGCTCGAGAATTTGAACTTCCTTTGGGCTTCAGGAACTTGCAATTGTGAACTGGAATTCGGATGGATTTGCACCAACCACAATCCTTGTATCTTGTAATTGATATAAGCTTGGATGTACAAGATTGGTCTTGACGAATTACTTGTTTCAAATAATTTTGGGTGGACACAAGAGAAAGGAACATGAACAAATATTCCAAAAAGAGATTATGGAAAGGAGGGTAAATTTTGGGGTGCGAGTTGCCCTATTCAATCATCTTAAACTGATAAGTGAGAAAGATTGACAACTTTCGAACGCTCAAGGTGGAAGAGGATTGAATACCGTAGAACCCCGAAAATTTGCCCGACGTGGAAACCAATGTCACGAAGAAAAGATAACATATCTTGGTTACGAGCCAAGAAAATGCTTGAAGAGAAAACTTGCTAAGCCTTAACGGAATGCCTTAACACAATTACTAGGAGATTTTAACAACAGGGATAACCGTAACGAAATGACTTTGACAACAATTTAACGAAAATGCTATGAGAAGAGAAACGAACTTCTCAAGCGAAAAGAAAACAATATATTGAAAAATTGACATGACTGAGGACTTAACAAAGATTTCTCTGAATGACTAAGGAATACCTGGAAACCTTACACAAAATTGAAACATTGACATGACTGAGAACTTAACAAAGAGTTCTCTGAATGACTAAGGAATACCGAAACCTTAAATGTAATTGAAAAATGACACGGTTGAGAACTTAACAAAGAGTTCTCGAAAACTAAGGAATACCGAAACCTTAAATAATTGAAATGACATGATTGGGAACTTAACAAAGAGTTCCCGATTGACATGATTGAGAACTTAACAAAGAGTTCTCTGATTGACATGATTGAGAACTTAACAAAGAGTTCTCTGAACGACTAAGGAATACCGGAGACCCTAAATGAATTGAAATGACATGATTGGGAACTTAACAAAGAGTTCCCGATTGACAAGATTGAGAACTTAACAAAGAGTTCTCGACAACCAAGGAATACCGAAACCTTAAACAATTGAATGACATGATTGGGAACTTAACAAAGAGTTCTCGATTGACAAGATTGAGAACTTAACAAAGAGTTCTCGATTGACTAAGGAATACCGGAGACCTTAAATGTAATTGAAAACATGATTGGGAACTTAACAAAGAGTTCCTCGATTGACATGATTGAGAACTTAACAAAGAGTTCTCTCGATTGACTAAGGAATACCGAGACCTTAAATAATTGAAAACATGATTGGGAACTTAACAAAGAGTTCTCGATTGACATGATTGAGAACTTAACAAAGAGTTCTCGAATAGATGGCTTAGAACAATATCGAATTGTTGGTGCACAAAAGTGCGAGGAGCCATGGCATGTCAATGTCTTTGACCGTAACTTCCGAGTTACAAGCGAACAATTCAGCGCACCCAAGAA
This sequence comes from Vicia sativa, assembly GCA_021764765.1. NCBI lineage: Eukaryota > Viridiplantae > Streptophyta > Magnoliopsida > Fabales > Fabaceae > Vicia > Vicia sativa. The sequence continues at coordinate 137,146,528 of CM038796.1, forward strand.
TACATTCTGGGATAAACATAACAATATCTAGCACACCGCGTGATATAGATGTTTATGAAGTCGGTAAATCTTGTTTCCGACGTCTGACGAGAGATTTACCGAACATGTACGAACATGTTGAACAACTTCGAGTTGACAAGATCTTCAATTTGTATGCAAATAGCTTTACCGTTGATAGAAGAATCGATTCTACCGTGACCGAAAACTTTGGGTAATGAGCTTCAATTTGCCGACATTGTATGGACAATGCGTTGCAGCAAGTGGATATGTAGATCAACGCCCGAGTTGGAGAAATATCTTGAGGTTTGAATAAACATCCCGCCGGTGAATATTTATTTGTTGAGTAGTTGATAACTTATTGGGAAATAAACGCACGTAAGTTTGATGTAATTTTCTCGAGAACACCTCAGAGGAGTATATTGTGGAAGCCACTGCCAATAGTATTTGCTGAGAAGATTCTTGTCTGAAAGAAATCTCGAAAATACCAAGAATAATGTTGTAGTAATCCTTTCTGAAGGAGACTCACTTGGGGAGAGAAATAAGCTTCGCTGGGAAAACTTCGTAAGAAAACCGTGTGGAAAATTCGCTGGGGATTCCCGGTTGATAATTTTGCTGACATTAGAATCCAACGGACACAGATAACTGTTTCGCTGGGGAAGAAATCTCGACTGGAGAAAACCTCTGTTGTTGAGATCCAAACAAGTGTGACTTGTGCTTGTAGAAAAAGAGGACGATTTGTCGTCTGAGAACTAATCCTTCAATTTGATCCTTACGAGGACATTTACAGTTTTAGTTGAAAAACCTGCAAAACAGATAGCCGGAGCTAATGCATGAGTATGATATACATGATATGATTTTTTTAATGCAAATGATGCATGATTTCCGATTGTTGAGAGAAGGAAGACGCCACGGGGAATCCAATTGAACGATCTTGTTGTCATAATAGATCGGGATGATCAAACGATTCTCTAGGGAAGAGACTTCATTGGGAGTTGACATCTCGATTGTCCGTCACCCGAGCGCTTGCTCGGCATGGGATACAAGCTAGATTGTCATTTGAGAAAAGTCTTCGCTTGTAATGGTGTACTTTTAAAAGGAACTCTATAAAGAAGTTCTATGATACAAGAGTTCGCTTGGGGAACCCAATCACTCTGGAATAGATTCGATTTGAGAATCGCCATCATTGTAGACCGATTATGGTCGAGCCCTCAAACTTGTGATCGGAAGAACTAAATTTGTCATTCAAAATAGTCTTCAAAATACGATTCTGCTGAGAACAATCAATAACCGATCTTGGAATAACCCGAGTCCTGGCTGAGGTTTATGAATGAATGTGCTATGTAGTATATGATATGAATGCATGAATGAATGAATGCATGAATATACTGGTTAATGCACTGGCTATCAAACTGAATCCTCGACACCGTTAGTCTGGAGGATAAAAGAACATGGCACAACAAGATGATTGACCAAGCTCCAAATATTGAGTTGCCGCTGGAAGGGCTGCAATGCTAATTCTTGTAGAAAAAGAATAGCAAACTTCTGACTTGATCAGATAACGATGATTAGAGGCGTGCCCCATACGTGGGAATGCAGCTGGATTAGATTTTGCACTTCAGAATCTCAATATGCCCCGGTCTGGTAGACCTTCTGAAAATCTTTACCGAAAAGGAGTGCCCCGACATCCTGTATTCTTACGCCATACTTTACTGATCATCAGTATTTCAAAGGAACTAGATATTTTGATATGGGAATATCATGCCTCTATATGATCTCTGGAGGTATTTCTACATCTCAAAGTAACCTCCTTAGGTTTACCGAATCTCGAGTGACTTTGCATATATGGTCGACATGCCCCAAGATGAACATTGAGAGACTCCAACGTCTCAAGTAGCTTCAGATGAATCTTTTCAGCAAGCTTGCTTTAGAATGAGTCTTGGAAAGACTTCTACATCTCGAATTGTTTCCTCAGATTGATTGCATCTGAATAAGGAGCTATGCGAACATCGGGAAGACCTGCCCCAGGACGAGCTTTAGAGAGACTCCTACATCTTGAAGTAATTTCTTCAGGCTGATTGATTCTTGAATGAACACTTGCTCCAATTAAGAGAGCTTCACCGTTATGAAGTAACTGCTTCAGATCAACAACATGTCGAAGGCTTCAATGTGTCGAAGTAATTGTCTCAGATTGATTGGAACTGATTGGTTCGAAAATATGAAGCGAAATTTCAATGTAAACAATTTTAGAGACTCCCATGTCTCGAGGTGATTGCTTCAAGTTGTCTCAAACATGGAACGATTGTCCTGTGTTAACCTTTTGAGAAAGACCAAATCACCGTTGATTGCTCTTAAGGACTGCCTTAGATTGGCGGAAATTCGAGGAGCTGAATTTCGATTTGATTGCCCCCAAATTAACAGAATCTTGAGAAGACAACTTGTGATATGCTCAAAGGAGTCCTTAGACGTCCTGCCCTTTGCTACAAATAACTGCTAACTCAGCAGAATAATCAAGTTTCTTTCTCGACAAAGTTAAACTCTTCACTGATGTTCATTATGAGAACTTCTTCAATGTCAAACAATTGTTTTACATGTAGAAGAATGTTTATTGTGACAATTATAATGCAACATTTATGCGTCTTGAAGTTTTGTATGATAAACATGACTTTTTGTGAGTGAAACACTTTTGGAGTGCAACACTGAAAATTTTCTTTTTGAAAGATAAGACGAGCACATGATACCAACACAGGTACTTAGCACACACTGTAGGAGTCAGGTAAACGCGATCTCTTCGTTATATGCTTTTGAATTAACCCATGCTTCAATTAGGACTTTTGAGGGTTGTAACGTGGTCGGGTTCACGGGTTTTTAGAAAAAAGATTTTTAGGCTCAAAATATTTGGTGCCCGCCTATTCTCCATGATGTCCTTCAATCCTGAGTTCAACTATCGACACGAGCACTCATCTCGAGAGGCGCCATGATGGTCGAGGAACCAATACGAGGTTTCTTGGACACAACAGATGCCCACCTTTTGTCTTTTGGTATTTGACCACACAACTTGTTCTTTGTTGAGAAATTTTCTTTGAAAATGCATTTCAAGATTTTCTTTCTTAAATTTTGCCCGACTTTTGCCTAAGCGACTTATTACTAAGTTCCGACTTAGCGGGCTTTTGTCTTTTCTATTCATTTTTGAACAAGTCTTGGATTTATACACACCCTTGATTTGTTAGAAGATGGTGACCGTCCGAGTCCTTAGGTAGATGAGGGATAATCATATGGTGTCGCTATCTGTTGACCTTCCCGATGTGCGAGAGATATCCAATATGGTATCGTTCTCCTTTGATGCACATCATTGATAGATGGAGGTCGACTACTGTGGTTTTGACCTTTCTCAACCTTTTGAAGGATAGCCATTGTTGTATCCTTAAATGCACACTCTCTTGATGAGTTCAACGCCGATCGATTAATCGAACACTACCCGCCTATTGTGGTAAAATGATGAGGTTTTTTTCAATGTAGGAAACTCCTACTTCAAGGCTCAAAGGGTTAACGAGGGTCTATCTCCCTTATAACTCCGGTGTTTAGGGATTTGAAACAAGGCCTGTACATCATTAGCAGGGTTCTACTCAAAAGCACATGACTAGAGACCTGACATTTTTTCAATTATCGTCATCCTCCCTCCAAACCTTTGCCTAGGCGAAAAATTCGGTAATGTTGGTTTCAAAATGCTCGCAAATCAATTAAAGAGTGATAACGAATGGATTGAGTGACAACGAATGGATTACTTCAAGACAAACATATTCATTGCATTAATATATAAACAAACAAGTTTCTACATGCAAACAAAGTTTAAACAATTAAACAAGGTACACATGAAAATGCAGTAAAGAAATAAAAGACTATCGTTGTTGAGGAGACTTGATCTCTGTCTTGACTTGTTGATTCAGATGAATTCAATAGGCTTGACGTTCACTTGAATACGGGGTTTCCATTCACAAACAAATTCCCTCCTTGAAGAGTCAAGAACTTCTGGTCAATCAACTGTTGAACTTGGCTTTGTAGGCGTTGCAGTCCTCTGTCGAGTGTCCTATTGTTCCATCATGGTATTCGCATCGCGCGTTATGATCATAACCAAGCGGGAATAAATTTGGTGGGTTAAGAAACTTAGGGACCACCAATGAACTTTGAACCAGATATGGCAGAAGTTGACCGTAGGTCACTGGAATTGGATCAAGAGGAGCCTCCCTTCTTTCCAGATTATTCCGAGGCATAGTTTGATTTTGAGAGTTCTGACTCTGAAGTTGAGGAAGATCAGACAAAAGTTGTTGATGCAAAGACTTGAAAGATGGTAATGGAGGATAATGAGTTGGTGTTGCAACCGACTTCCCTTTGCTAGAACTTGAGATATCTTTGCTGAAGGTTACCACCTTTTCTGAAGTGAACATCTGGTCTACTTCAACACTACTCTTCAAAGTCTCAACTTCCTCTTGGCAAGCAATTGTCCCAATGAGTTTTGGAAGTTCCTCAAAGTTGCTATGATTAGACCTTGTAAGCAAAATGTCTAAGCTCGATCCATTCTGTTTGAAAAACAGAATCTTATCATCAATTAGCTCTTGAACTGTGCATTTGAAGGCCAAACAATTCTCAGTTTCGTGTCCTACAGAGTCAGCATGAAAAGCACATTTAGCTCTCTCATCAAACCAAGCTTTAGCAACCCCTGGCACTGGCTTCAACTCCCTTGGTATCACCACACCGCTCTGAATCAGGTAAGGCAATAGTTGAGAATACGACATCGGGATTGGCTGAATATCCTATTGAGCATATCGGCGATAATGCGGATTAATACGCTGATTTGGATCCTTCTTCTTTGATCGGGGAGCAAGCAATTGCTGTTGTCGAGGAATCTTCGAAGGTGAAGGCCGAGGATGATACTCAGTATGAGAATTTCGAACTGGAGAGTTCGCCACATGTGGAGGTCCTTGACTCATGGAGACATCAGATGATAGAGCAAAGAACCAAACTTATGAGATTGGTGTGGTGTTGCATTCTCTTTTCAACACAACTTGCAAGAGATCCAAGACCAGACTCATCTGACTTTTCAAGTGCTTAACTTCTGCCTTCAATAGCTCCTGACTACGCTGAAGCTCGTCTATAGTCCTCTGTGACATCCTTCAAGTTTTGCCGAGTAGATGCTTGATATTTCTCGGACGTAAGAAATGAAATGAGCTTTCTGATGAAGATGAAATGCATGCATTAAAGAATGTAATGTAATGTCATGGTAATGCATGTAAGAATGCAATGTAACCTAGTAGTAACGCATGTAAGAATGCGATGTGATGGTAATGCATGTAAGAATGCAACATGACAGTAATACATGTAAGAATGCCATATGATGGTGATGCATGTAAGAATGCGATGATGGTGATGCATGTAAGAATGCCATATGATATAATGGTAACGCATGTCAGAATACGATGATGGTGATGCATGTAATAATGCCATATGATATAATGGTAACGCATGTCAGAATGCGATGATGGTAATGCATGTAAGAATGCAATGTGATGGTAATGCATGTAAGAATGCCATATGATGGTGATGCATGTAAGAATGCCATATGATATAATGGTAACACATGTCAGAATGCGATGTAATGTAATAGTAACGCATGTCAGAATGCGATGTAATGTAATAGTAACGCATGTAAGAATGCGATATAATGGTAATGCATGTAAGAATGCAATGTAATATAATGGTAACGCATGTCAGAATGCGATGTAATGTAATAGTAACGCATGTAAGAATGCGATATAATGGTAATGCATGTAAGAATGCAATGTGATGGTAATGCATGTAAGAATGCAATGTGATGCGATACATATTGATGTTATGCGCAAAATCACAAGTAAAGTTGAACAGACAAGGGTTTAAAAGGACGGTCGGGCATGGTTTCGACGTCTACCCAACAATTCCCCAAAGGATGGCTCTTAGGGTTTTTTGATACAACAACACAAATTCTCGTGCATCGCAAAGATACTTGCAACGCTACAAAGCTTTGGTTTGAGGGAGAGTTACGTATTGACCGAATAGACAAAGCAGGTCTAACGATACAACAAACGTAACCCTCAATACTGGGATCTGAACGGGGTGCTCAAAATCATTGATCCCAACTTAGGTGTATCATTTTCATCGCAAATAAATTTGTGATTAGATGATATATCCAAGAACGTCTCATTTGAGCATTCTTAAAACCTACAGGTTAGGTTTCCTTAAAGGTCAAAACTAGGGGAAAAATCCCTTCTAACAACACTATCGTCAATGCAAAAATAACTTGCAACCGACGATAATGTCTTCGAAAGAACCTCCCCTAGGTGTGGTCTTCGCACCAACTTACAAGACATTTCCGTCTAGCAAATCAATACTACGCAACCACTCTAATTTATGTGTTCTATAGCCTTGGTAGTGGGCTTTTCCTATAGTCCCATCCATCATTCCCACACACAATAATATATCAACAAGGTAATAATTAAAGTGAAGGAAATGAACGACTGAAATTAAACACACAAATAGAGTGATAAAAGAAAGCGAAAATAAACACACATACGAAGAGCTAAACTAGGGTTGACACGCTTAGTCAAGGGGAATCCCCAGTGAAGTCGCCAACTGAAGCAACTCGATTTTCAAAAATCTTTTAATTCTCGAAAACGGTGAAATCGCCACCTAATTTTATTCGTTCTAAAAAGAACGGGGAAATATAGATAAAACCCCAAACAAACGGATAAGGCGGTCTCGCGACCAAAAATTGAATCGGAGTCGGTTATGTAAGGGGAAGGTATTAGCACCCCTTACATCCATCGTACTCGATGGGACCCATTTAGTTCTACGTGTGTGTGTATATTCGCTAATCTCTAAGTTGTAAAGAAATAAGATTTGATTATTATTATTTTGAGTTTGACACGGTTTCAGAACCGTGTGCCTACATATTCCCTCGTGCAATGGGAAAGTCAAAACTCGTAGTTCCTCTTAAAAAGGCTTTAATTGGTTGCATTGATTTTATCTCGAAAATCGTATGCTTAGACGCTTCAAATGCTTTGAGCTAAGACTTATTTTGTTTGTTTGAAAAGCTTAAGTCCTCGTCAGATTTGAAACGACTATTGCACCCTCTTTATCCGAAAAGAGTTTGATGATCGCGTATGAGCGATGAAAGGAGTTTGAATGAGTTGAGTTATTTTTATGTGGGAGACAAGTATGGACCATAAGCGCTCAACGGCTAACGCCCCAATTACTTGGATGAGTGGACGTAAACATCCGAATCATCTTTTCTACCCAAAGCTTTGTTAAGAGGTGGTGAAGCATGGTTCACGCTGATTAATTCATTAAGACACCAAACATACGGTCGAGGGTCGATACGGACCGACTACCATATGTTTGGGAGGAGGAGAAGTGATTATTTATGAAATTGTTTTGAAAAGTAACTCGACGCTGGATCGAGGTTTTAAATTATGAAATCATTCGATGCGCGGCGAGAGAAAATGGAAGCGGGTTATGATTAATCAAGTATATGGACTTAATTAACCTCGTGAGGATAGGTGCTCCTATCCCCAACCATGAGACCGTGCATGGTAATTGGTGTAGACCAATGTTATTTTCGGTTATGATCGATTAAAGCAACAAGGGCTTTAACCAATCTCGTGAGGATGGCCATGCCCATCCCCAACCATGAGACCCTTTAAGAAATCGGTGTATGAGCCGATCAAGATGAAATCGAATTGATTTTAATTTGTGCACAAAGTGTACAATGGTGAATAATTGTCGAATGAATAAGTAAATGACAAAAATACCATACAATACAATCGGAAATTTAAATAATTATTAGAGATGATTTTTTCTGTTTGATGAAAAATCGGCTAATAGTCTAATCGCTAAATCATCAAACAAAAACTATCCGATCCAATAATTATTTAGTACATCGCAACAAAATTATTTACGACAAAAATAAATTAATTGAAATAGAAAGTTCAGAGATAGCCTGATTGTCGTGATTCCGCGAAGTAAAAAAAATACCATCTGATCTTTGATTGGTCCAAAATACCCCCACGTGCTGGCGAATCGGGTGCAATGTGTGACACCCCGAAAATAATTCGGTAATTAAATAATTATGATTTTAATTATTAAATTAATTGAGAGCATAGTTGATTTAATATATTGAATTATTGAGATTAATTATGGAATTAATTGGAGAATGAGAAATAAATAATTATTTTATTTATGATAAAAGGAATAAAAGGAATTAAATAAGGAAAAAGAGGAAAATAGAATCATTTGAGAAAACAAGACTACGAGAAGTGAGAAGAAGAGAAAGAAGAAGGAAAACCTAGAAGCGTAATCTCAAGAATCCACAAGGTAAGGGTGATTTCGATCGATTAATGCTTATTATAGGTTTTGATGTTGATTCTATAGATCATAGCATGTTAGGAAATTGTGTTTGTGAAATTCTAGGTTCCGTGAATGTGTCCCTAAGAGTGTCGAGGGTGTCGATTGAGTCCGAATGTGTATAAAATATGATTCAAGTGTCGAGATGAAAATAGATGATGGAAATATGTTGTTTGATGAGATAGATGATGAAAATGATGTGTTTTAGTGTTTCCATGTTGGAGTTCGTATGGGTATGTTTGAGTTTGAATTGAAATGGATGAATGCTGTCAAAAGTGCGGAAATGGCTTTTTAATGGGAACCGTTCCGTCCGGTAGGAACCGTTGCCTTTGAAAATTTATAAAACTCGAAATTACACGGGAACCGGTTCGATGTGACGGAACCGGTTCCCATACATTTTTCCAAAGGAGGTTTTGGGATTTTTAGGAACCGTTCTCGATGTGACGGAACCGGTTCCAACTCAAATTTTGAAAAATATCAAACTTTGAAAATTCATAACTTTCAAACCGTAAGTCCGCTTTGAGCGCCGCTTGACGTTATTTTCAAAATTTAATGCTCTATTTTGTGAACTGAAAATATTTTCCAAAACCTGAAATTATTTTGAAAATGAGCCAAATTTCGAGATAGGTGACTTTGACCGACGATGATGATGCGATGTAGTAGACCCGTTGATGGATGTATTGATATCGAGGGAATGTAAAGCGTGTTACTGTTGTTATTGTATGCATGATGGTTGGAATATCATGTTTTGGGGTTGATTCGTTTATGATGATTGATGTATTCATGATTGTATTGATATCATGTGTTTGTTGGTGTTGTATATGCCCGATGGTCGTTGGTCTTAGTTGTTGGATATATATCGTGATAGGCTTACCAATTGAAGGGTAAGTGTTTGGCATATTTATGCTTTGTGATGAATTGTTTCATGATAGGTGATTATATCATGTGGTGGTTGATGAGGGTTTATGATGTCCGATGTGGTCATAACTCGTGTTGATGTATGCATGATTGGTTGATATATCATGTGGATTGGTTTGCATGTTATGCGATGTTAGATGTATGCATGATTAGTTGATATATCATGTTGATTGTTGAGATTCGCTTATGTTCAATGAATGTATACATAGACCGATTGATGTTGCATGCTAATGATGCGGCATATGCATTGTTTGGTGAAGTTAATTCCATGTGCGGAATTTGACTTGGATTGCCGATAACCGATACCCGAGTGAGGATGGGTGGTTAGCTGGATTCGTGTCCGAGTGGTTATGGACGAATCGATGGTACCGTATCCGGTTGATGAATGGATCGTGTTGGGTGACTTGGTCACGAGTGCACCGCATGCATTGAGTCTGCATTATATTTGTATGGAATAGTAACATGTTAGGATGTCTTCCAGTGTTACTATTCTCTAATTGATGATTGTTGTGCATGATGATTATATGGTTGTACTTGTGTATTGAATCTGGAGTTATGTTGAAATGGGTGGATTAATATGCTTGAAATATATTGTTAATTGAGAAGCTTATAATATGCTTTAATTATGAGAAGTCTAACCCTTACTTTACCATTTCAGATTAAAGTTAGCAGCTGAAGAGTCGGCGAGGATGGCTCTAGAGCTCATCATTTAGTCCGCGTGTCAGTGTCATGCTCTGATTAGATTGTAACACTGGGGAACGTTAGATGAGGAATTAGACTTAGTCTATTATTTATTTAAAACTTAGTGGGAATAATGTTGATTGAAATTATTCCGGTTTTGCTGATGATATTTTCCGCTGTGTAAGACATGGTCTTAAATTGATCGAAAATTTATTTGGATGTTGATCCTCAGTGTAGCATGGCTACTGTTTGAATGAAGTTTGTTTTAATTATTAATTGTGACATCCCTTATTATACCGTGTTAACTCTGATTAAAGATGATTTAGTTATTAATTTAATTAATATATTCGGGTATTTAGATGGGGTGTTACAATAGTGGTATCGAGCATAGTCGGTTGTGACCAAAGGTCTTAATGTCATTACTCCTTCAGATACGCATATGTGTTTGAAACACCGCTTGATCGCTTGTTTTCCCGGTTATCCGTTGCAGGAATGGTTTGGGAGCGGGGAGAAACTTTGCTTCTAAGATGTTCGTGTGAAGAGTTGGATCGATGTGCTATTGGTTACATGAGTGCATGTTGGTTAGACTGTATTTTCCCGAATTCGAGGGATTACGAATTCGAGAAATTCAAGATGATGGTCGTAAGATTCTCTTAAGTGGTAACCATTAAGTACTTGTGTTGTTCGTATCACTGAGAGTGTAGGACGATGTTATGGATAATGATGTTCCATTGGGGTGTGAGTTCTGACGTTTCCCTGGGAACAATAGCGACTCACCGTCTGAGCAAGATGTTGGCTTAGCTTGAGGTCATCCTTGGGTTGGATGTTTGAAGTTAAACCAAGTGGTTATGAATCGTTATGATGAGTCGATGCATATTCTTGGCCTAGAAGATATTTGGTAATTAAGAAGGATGACTTTGAAAAGATGAAGTGGTGTGGTGGGAATGTTGTGACTCTTCCAAATTGATTGTGGAGTGTTGTGTGAGTTACCTTGTGTTCTTGAAAAGATTGATTGTGTCAATGGTTGATAAAAAGTATGCAATTGTGTGAATTGGCTATTGAATTGTAACTTGACGCAATTAATCATGGGAATGATGTGTTATGCGGTTGAAGTTAGGACCTCAAAATTTGTATTCGTGATGTTTTGGGATGTTTCACTCACAAGGTGGAAATCGATTACCTATCACCGGAATTGATTTCTGGTCGACAACATTGTTTTGAAAACTTGTAAGGTTCGAATTTGAGTTTTGGATGTCCGATTTGAGTTCCGCTTGAAGCGTTGGAAAGATAATGTGATGAACTTTGTTTTAAAAATGGTCCCAGACCGAAAGTAATTATTTATCATGTAATGATGTTTGAGGAGAATCGAGTTGTTGTTGATGTCGCTCTTGGTACAAAACTTGTTTTTATGACACCGCAAGATGTCAACTTTGAGTTAAGGGAATTGAAGAAGCTATTGGAAGATGCGCAGTGAAACGGATTTGTAAAACCAAGCGTATTGTTTGGGGAGCTTTAATTTCCTTAGTCAAGGAGGAAGAAAGTAGCACGGGCGCGGTGGATTTTGATAACCGACGGTGGTGATTAAGACTAAATATCTATTTCAAATTGTTGGTGATTTGATGGATCAATTGGTTGGAAAGTATGCCTTCAGTAAAGTTGAGTTTAGATTAACTTACCTTCGTGGTCAGGTTAAGAATGAAGATAGTTAGAAAGAAGCTTCTAAAACTCGGTATAGGTATGTTGAATGTTGTGAGGTGAATTCCAATTTCGAAAGGGAGTAGAATTTTGTTAAGTACTCATGGTGTAGATTACGGTATGAGGATATGAGTTTTCTTTATCATGTTATCTTAAGTGACGGTAATGCGGTAGACCCATCTGAGGCTGACGTAGTGTTGTAGTGGGAAGGTCCAAAATTTGTTGCGAGTATTGGAAGATTTTATGGGCATAACCAGTAACAATCGCAGTTATTTGAGACGAGGTCAAGAATGATATATTCTAAATGAATGAAATGTTGGTATTAGTAAGAATGTGAAAGTATTAGAGATGCAACTTATGTCGATTGAGGATGAATAAGTGACGTTAGCTTCTGAGGAAAAGATAAGTAGTGCTAGAGGAAAAATAAATTCGACAGGAAGTGCAATCATGTTTAAGATGTCAAAATATTGACACGTGTTAAGAAAATGTTGGCAGTTTCTTTTACCGATCATATGATGAGATGTATTACAGAGATTGCATTTGAAATAAGATTCAGACTGAACATATATATGGATCCTAGATGTTATGAGATTTAAAAGGGAGACTAAGAGTTGTGAATGTCGTTAAAGTTCTCCACATGGATAAGGACTTCCAATGGGGACAAAATGAGTTATGGTGTATTTGGTATGTTAGCGTCTCATGAGGAGGAAAATACTTAACGTTTGTGCGATGCTGCGGTGAAGGAGATTATGTAAATTTTTTTTTGATCAATGGTATCTCATCGCCGATATCGATGAGAAATAAGTTTGGAAGAAGTCGAACCTTAAAGGAAGATTATGGACCATGGTGCTTGGGTGACTTTGAGCACGAGTTCTAAAGGAACGCTATTATAGTTTGGCACGGTGGTTTATACTCCATTGTGATTGTCGCTCATCTATTGACAAATTGAGGAACCGATCACCCTTAATCTCTTGTTGATAATAGACGGATCGTGTTGGATTGAATAGACTCATCTTGCAAGCTTGATAGTGTGTGAGGTGGATGACGTTCTATTGAGAGGATAGTAGTTCATCACCGCATAAAACTAAGAGGAAAAGGACTATGAAAAAGACTTGAAATTATCTAGCGGGTCAAGACTTGAGTGTGTCCGCAAGTTGAAGCCGGAGTGGAAGGTTTAGAATGTAAGAAGGTGAAAGTGATTTTGGTAGATGTTAAGGAGAAAGTCTAAAGATAAATATGAAACTTGTAGAGCTGGTAGTTGATGAAAATCAAATGAAGATAATGACTTAAGGTAATTAATCGAGTCGCAGAATAAAGCGTAACGTGATGCACTTTGTTATGCGAGTATGATTTTTTTTGGAAGTCGCAAATTAAACGTTGAAGGTGTGAGTTTATGAAATTATTAGAAATTCCGTAATAGAATTGTTAGGTGAAGGGTTCTATGTCTTATCGATGTTACATCCATTATAATAGATGTATTAATTTGCAAGCTCTATCGCTGGGCGAGCCTTGTGGTATGGCATTGTGTATGAATGTTGGGGACATCATGGTTCGTGAAGGTTCTTATAATCAGGCCGCAGTAAGGAAGTGATAAATCATGTATCTAGAGAAGGGCGTAAGAAGTGAGCTGAATGATGTATTCTTAACCCGATAGCAATGGATCGTGGGGTTATACTGGTTGAATAAGAGGAATATTTGTTATTGATATTGGAAATGATGTCAAACATGACGGATAGTTGGAAGGAAGGATTTCAAGAGTCAAGAGGAGGTTGACTAGCGCCCGATCTTCATTTTGCCGAATCCGACCGAGTCTTTGTTGTGTATCGTGACGCATCATTAATGGGATTAGGTGGTGTGTTGATGCAAGATAAGGTGTTGTGGCTTATGCTTCACGACAATTGAAAGTGCATGAAAGGAGTTATCCGACTCATGATTTAGAGTCAGTTGTATTTATTTTGAAGTTGGTGAGGCATTATTTATATGGTTCTCGATTTGAGGTATTAGTGATCATAAGAGCTCAAATATCTCTTTGATCAGAAAGAGTTGAAACGGTTGCGAGGCGAAGAGATCGCATTGGTAAGAGTAGCTTGGGGAGGACCAGCAGATGGAAATGTTGCTTGGGAACTGGAGAGTCAGATGAAGGACTCGTATCCCGAACTATTCGTTCGAGGTATGTTTTCGAGGACGAAAACTCTTTAAGTGGGGAGAGTTGTGACACCCGAAAATAATTTAATTAAATAATTATGATTTTAATTATTAAATTAATTGAGAGCATAGTTGATTTAATATATTGAATTATTGAGATTAATTATGGAATTAATTGAGAATGAGAAATAAATAATTATTTTATTTATGATAAAAGGAATAAAAGGAATTAAATAAGGAAAAGAGGAAAATAGAATCATTGGAGAAAACAAGACTACGAGAAGTGAGAAGAGAAAGAAGAAGGAAAACCTAGAAGCGCCGTAATCTCAAGAACCCACAAGGTGGGTGATTTCGATCGATTAATGCTTATTATAGGTTTTGATGTTGATTCTATAGATCATAGCATGTTAGGAAATTGTGTTTGTGAAATTTAGGTTCCGTGAATGTGTCCCTAAGAGTGTCGAGGGTGTCGATTGAGTCCGAATGTGTATAAAATATGATTCAAGTGTCGAGATGAAAATAGATGATGGAAATATGTTGTTTGATGAGATAGATGATGAAAATGATGTGTTTTAGTGTTTCCATGTTGGAGTTCGTATGGGTATGTTTGAGTTTGAATTGAAATGGATGAATGCCGCCAAAAGTGCAGAAATGGCTTTTTAATGGGAACCGGTTCCGTCCGGTAGGAACCGTTGCCTTTGAAAATTTATAAAACTCTGAAAATTACACGTGGGAACCGGTTCCTGTATGTGACGGAACCGGGTTCCCATACATTTTTCCAGCAAGGAGGTTTTGGGACTTTTTAGGAACCGGTTCCTGTATGTGACGGAACCGGGTTCCAACTCAAATTTTTGAAAAATATCAAACTTTGAAAATTCATAACTTTCAAACCGTAAGTCCGTTTTGAGCGCCGTCTTGGACGTTATTTTCAAAATTTAATGCTCTATTTTGTGAACTGAAAATATTTTCCAAAACCTGAAATTATTTTGAAAATGAGCCAAATTTCGAGATAGGTGACTTTTGACCGATGTGATGCGATGTAGTAGACCCGTGTTGATGGATGTATTGATATCGAGGGAATGTAAAGCGTGTTACCGTTGTTATTGTATGCATGATGGTTGGAATATCATGTTTTGGGGTTGATTCAGTTTATGATGATTGATGTATTCATGATTGTATTGATATCATGTGTTTGTTGGTGTTGTATATGCTCGATGGTCGCTGGTCTTAGTTGTCGTTGGGATATATATCGTGATAGGCTTACCAATTGAAGGGTAAGTGTTTGGCATATTTATGCTTTGTGATGAATTGTTTCATGATAGGTGATTATATCATGTGGTGGTTGATGAGGGTTTATGATGTCCGATGTGGTCATAACTCGTGTTGATGTATGCATGATTGGTCGATATATCATGGATTGGTTTGCATGTTATGTTGATGTTAGATGTATGCATGATTAGTTGATATATCATGTTGATTGTTGAGATTTATGTTCAATGAATGTATACATAGACCGATTGATGTTGCATGCTAATGATGTGCGTGCATATGCATTGTTTGGTGAAGTTAATTCCATTGTGCGGAATTTGACTTGATTGCCGATAACCGATACCCGAGTGAGGATGGGTGGTTAGGCTGGATTCGTGTCCGAGTGGTTATGGACGAATCGATGGTACCGTATCCGGTTGATGAATGGATCGTTGTTGGGTGACTTGGTCACGAGTCGGTACCGCATGCATTGAGTCATTATATTTGTATGGAATAGTAACATGTTAGGATGTCTTCCAAAGGTTACTATTCTCTAATTGATGATTGTTGTGCATGATGATTATATGGTTGTACTTGTGTATTGAATCTGGAGTTATGTTGAAATGGGTGGATTAATATGCTTGAAATATATTGTTAATTGAGAAGCTTATAATATGATTTAATTATGAGAAGTCTAACCCTTACTTTACCATTTTATTAAAGTTAGCAGCTGAAGAGTCGGCGAGGATGGCTCTAGAGCTCATCATTTAGTCCGCGTGTCAGTGTCATGCTCTGATTAGATTGTAACACTGGGGAACGTTAGATGAGGAATTAGACTTAGTCTATTATTTATTTAAAACTTAGTGGGAATAATGTTGATTGAAATTATTCCGGTTTTGCTGATGATATTTTCCGCTGTGTAAGACATGGTCTTAAATTGATCGAAAATTTATTTGGATGTTGATCCTCAGTGTAGCATGGCTACTGTTTGAATGAAGTTTGTTTTAATTATTAATTGTGACATCCCTTATTATACCGTGTTAACTCTGATTAAAGATGATTTAGTTATTAATTTAATTAATATATTCGGGGTATTTAGATGGGGTGTTACACAATGCTTCCATTCCAACGCACTTCGACGGTTCCAAAATAATGGCAATGTCACCCCACATATATATTATTCAATACTTACATTTTTAGTAAAATTATTTAACAATAACAAAAATAATAAAAAAAACAGATTTTTATTTTATCATCTAAAAAACAAGTGGTGACACTTGTCACCACCAGATTTAATAGGAAAATAAAATAAAACTTATTTCTTTTATATATTATTATTGTTTTTTTAATAAATAAAAAAGAAATGGAAAGGAAAATAAGAAGAATGATTTTGCCTTCTCTCTCACGCTTCATCCATCTCGCTCTCTCACAACCTCACTGCTGCCCGATCGCTTCTCCTCTCCGGCGATTCTCGTCTCTCTCTCACCGATCGATCCTGTCTCTCTCTCTCTCACCGATTGTGAACTCTCTCTCTCACCAAGACTGCCTCACGGCCGCGATCTTGGAAGTCTCTCATCTCTCTCAATCTCTATGTTACTGCATGTGCTCGATTTGATTCGACAACTGCTTTGATTTGATCATAGCTTGTTTGATTGTTTCAGTCCGCTTTGGCTTACCGATTGAGTTTTGAGGTTTGAACCCTAAATCGGGCTTCAACCACTTCCCGGTGAGATTGTTCGATCTTTGTCTTCTTCTTTCTCGAAATGTAAATGTTTTCCGAGAAAATTGCTTCAAGGCCGTGTGAAAATGATGATGTTCGCTATTATGTTGCTTTCGCGTTTTTGATTGTGAATGTTAACTTGATACTACACTTTTCTCTCTGTCTCTTTTTGTTCGGTGTTGGTGTTTCAATGATAAGAATGGATGCTTACTTGATTTTTGGGTTAATGTTCTGTGTTTGTTGAACCTGTGAACTCTCTCCTTTTCTGCTCGTTGATCTTTTCCTTTTATGTTGGCTTTTTGAAAACTGATAAGAACAGAGGCTCGTTTTTGTTTTCTGGGTTAGAGAATAGGTATCCTTTTGTGTTGGCTTTTTTTTTTTATTACCAATCTTTTTGAACCTCCTCCCTCTATCTATATCTTGAACAGATATTATATCTTTTTCTTAGCTTGTCCCTTCCCATCTGTCTATTATGTTATGATGATTTTCTGCTTCTGCTTTTGCTTTTGTGGCCTGAAACTCCTGCTCCAACCTGCTCTGATCTTACTTTGTGGCTTATTTTGAACTGCTCAATGCTGGTTGTGATGATTGCTTGTCAACTTTTGACCTTTGAGGCCTACTTTTTCTCAACTGCCTAAATCTGTATGTGGTCTAGTGTGTTTGCTGGCAGTTTGGCTTTTGTGATGATGAATCGATACCTGCTTGTGGTTGCCATCTTGTTACTGATGCCTTGCTATGTTGATTTGCCTGCTGTTTGTTCTGACTGATATCTTGATCACTATGAATCAGTAGGCTTGCTGGCTGTTTGTTGTTTCTTTTCTCTCTTTTCTTTCTCAATTGCCCCTGTTGCCTTGGACATGGTTGCTATGTATGCTATACTTGTTGCCTTGCCGGAAACGTGCTGTGAATTGGTATAGACTCTGCTGTCCGTTACGCTTTCGGAATTGGATCTGTCGCTTTATTTACTCGCTGCTCATAATTAAAAAGTGTCGCTTCGATTCTTTGTGTATGCTTGCTGCCCGAGTTCTATGCTATGATGAATGCTGAGCGAATTTTTGTTTGTGAACTGAATTGAATCACGATTTGCAAACAAAATTAATTTCCGCTGATGATTAATCTACAAAACGAGATTCTGAGGCTTAGCATAAAACCTGATTCCCGCCAACGCCTAATGATGAGTCCTCGACAAAAACATAATCCTTTTATAATTTCTCGCATTGTTTTATGTTTATGTTTTGTAACTTCTAACCCGATTTTCCTTTCTTGTTTCATGTGTATCTGGAGGTTGGATCAAATGGCGATTGATGAAAAACATGGATGAAGCTTGAAGATCGAATGGCGATGTTGGCATAGAGACGGTGACGATTCGAAGATATTGTCGGAGTGTAGTTTGTAGTTTTAGGATTTAGAATTTCTTTAGGAGAATTTGAATTGTAATTCAATATTATAATTGAAAAATGTAAGAAGCTTGAACGTTTTTGGTGAACTTGTATACTTTCCAATTTCGAACTACTCTTGTACCAAAAGTTTAGTAAATTGAATGAAAACGAACTTGATTCGAACATTTCTTTTGATTCTTGAATCGTAACACAAACATTCCATACTTGTAGGAACTTTGAAACATTGAAGAAATTGTTTTCATAGTGAACTTTGAATGAAATAGCTTCGGCGTAATGTTCAAAACGGAACTTGACAAAATTTCCATGACATGTAAAGGTTCTTGAACAGATTCGTAACGTGTTTAGAAACACTTGAATGAAACTCGCATTTGAAAAGTATTCAAAATTCAACTTGCCAATGTTGGTGCAAGCTTAGGACTTAGAATTTGAATTTAATAATTTGAACGTTTGAGTTGCCATAAAAATTCAATAATCCTATCTTGCTCGGTTTCAATAAATAGAATTCAAAATTTCCTTTGAACTCCAACTCATGATCAACTTGCTAAAACATAAACCAACATTCCAATTGGCTCGAGAATTTGAACTTCCTTTGGGCTTCGGAACTTGCAATTGTGAACTGAATTGGATGGATTTGCACCAACCACAATCCTTGTATCTTGTAATTGATATAAGCTTGGATGTACAAGATTGGTCTTGATTAATTACTTGTTTCAAATAATTTTGGTGGACACAAGAGAAAGGAACATGAACAAATATTCCAAAAGAGATTATGGAAAGGAGGGTAAATTTTGGGGTGCGACAGTTTGTGTGTTTTAAATTTCTATTTCTATGATTGGGAAAGTTTCTCCTTTGGGATTTTAAGAAAGGTAGATTATGTAGGATCCTAGGTTTTGTTATTATTGTGCTCGCAAAGATCTTTGGATCTTCTGCATACATATCCCTTAGTGGGAATCAGAGCATTTGTAGCTCGGATCTAAAGGGATCTATGGTTTGTTTGGTCTGAGAGAGAAAGAAATTTGCTCGCCAAGGATGAGACCTTGTGCCTAACGTATTCTCAAAAGAATTTGAGAAAGTTAGAGCAATCGTAGTTCCCACTTATGCTAGTGGAAGCAACGGGATGTTATTAAGAGACATAGACAAATATCATCTTAATGAAAAATGTATCTAATCTATTTCATCACATACATTTTGAAAAGTTTGACTGATTAAAATCTTTCATTGTAAGTTATAGGTGTTTTGCTTGAGTGTACAAGCGTTACCACTTACATGTTTAAGAAAGATGTTTGAAAAAGATGATTGAATCTTTTAATTGTAAGCATTGGGTGTTTTGCTTGAGTGTACAAGCGTTACCACTTACGATTAAGAGATGTTTTTGTTTAAAAAGAGTTTGAAAAAGTTTTTTGATTGTATGTGATGTGATAGATGAGATACTTCTTCCATAGAGATGATAGATGTCTAAATATCTAGGAGAAATTGATTGGATTAGGGGATGCTTTTAAGAAGCCCATGGGTCCTTGTATTGTAAGCCTAAGAGGAGGCATTCCGAGGGTCATCGAGGGTCCTTGTATGAAGCTCAAGAGGAAGCTATAGGGTACGGCTGGCTTTGGCTTTAAAAGGGATTTCACCGGGAAACCATCCTTTTGGAATCAAGAGCAATTTCACCGGGAAATTATACTCTCTGGGTTCTATCCTAGCGTGGATGATGTATTGGAAGCCCAATAGGAGGCTGTTAAGAGATTTCCTGGTCTCTTCCTTGTATGATGCCCAAGAGAAGGCTAAACTCAATGAGGAGTTCTTTTGAACGAAGCCCAAGAGGAGGCTGACTCAACAGGGGAGTGTTGTCTTATATGAAGCCTAAGTGGAGGCTAAGCTCAGATGAATGAGTTTTCTTATATGAAGCCTAAGAGGAGGCTGAACTCAGATGAAGTGAGTTACCTTGTACGAAGCCCAAGAGGAGGCTAACTTTGTGGGGAGCCTATTAGTTAGACTAGTTGTTATGTTATAACTAGACAGTTATATAGACAAGTGTGTGTGTGATATTGTCATACCCCAAAATTTTCCCTCCATCTTCTCAAAATATTTCATACATCCATACTCAAGGATTCCTCAAGAGTTGATCAGACAAACTCTCTCCTAGACAATCAACCCAAACTAGGGTTTGGCAATTCTCAGGTCAAGATGGACTTCCAACATCTCCAATGGTCTTCATGCCTCCTCATATGCTTCAAAGATTCTCCATGTCAAGTTTCAAGCCTTACAAGTCAAGTTTCCTCGACAATTGCTCAGATGGTTGAAAATCAGTTGTATTGGACAAAAAGTCAAATGTGGTCAACATACAGTCAAACTTCATAATTTTTGGTCAACATCCTCATTTTGAAGTTACATTCATCATTTGATCAAGGGTTGATCATGATTCATCAAGAAAACTCAAGATTTGCTCAAAAGTCAAACTTTCTAAATTAGGGTTTCTAGATGAAAAGTCAACTGAACTTTGACTGATCATAACTTCTTCATACTTTATCAGAAATTTTTCCACCACCTCTTGTTTTGAAGGAAATTCAATTCTCTACAACTTCATGTCTCACAAGAATGTCCAAAAAATGCTTCATTTGAGAGGTATGGCTCAAAACATTACAGGTCATTTTCAAAGTCAACAAAAAGTCAACATTTTGTTTTGAAGATATATTGAGCATGGAAACTCCAATTGATATGAGACCAAAAATGTTGGTTATAGGACTCTTAGAGCTTTCCAAAAAGTCCAAGAACACTCAAAAATATGGAAAATTGAGCAAGATACACCATTCACAAGTTGGGCCATTTTGAAGAAGTGCACAAAGAGAAATACTTCTAAAAATCAAAAACTTTGCAAATGGGCCTACTTTTTCTTCATCCAAACTTATTCTTCACACCATTAGGAATATCCAAGCCCAATGCCACGAATTTTTATTCTATTTTTCTATTTAATTTGGAATTTATTCATTTAAATACAAATTAAATTTAAAAATAGAATATAAAATCAAAATTAATTGCAAACTTGATTTTTATTTCTTCCTTGAGATCCAATCAACTCATTAAAAACCAGCAATTTTCGAAATTTGATGGATATGGCAAGATTGGATTGAGAATTGATCAAAATTTGAAGATTTGATTTTGTACAAAAATCAAATTTGATTGGCATTGATCATTGATTAAACCTTTCCCAAAACAACTCTGAATCCTTCTACTATATATACATGATACATACCACACGAAGTAGGGTAGAAATTTTGACTCAAGAACCCTATTCCAAGCTCAAAAAAACCGTGCCTCCCAAGCAACTTGCAGCCTTGGTTTTGGATCGTTTCAGTTGATTCTAAGCATCAAAACACATTCCTTGGTACCTCTTGAATCGATCCAGACCCTCACTTTGCTCAAATCCATCCAGAATCAGAAAATCCGAGTTTGGTTTGTTCTTGAAAAATCCAAAATTATGTTTTAATTTTCATGCATTATTAACATGTTTCATTGTTGTTTTTGTTATTAGTGATGAGTTTGCAAGCATTCTGGGCACTTTGATTGAATTTCCATGGCCGAAAACACGATATGCCATGATTAGGGTTTCCTGTGCCGTTTTAGGGTTTCACGAAATAGGAAAAATTGGACTATGAGACCATGCCCATCGTGTTCGGAATGATGTCTGGAATCGAACCATGTCTTTAGAATTTATTTATATTATGCGTGCTTGATTTTCAGTTTTTCCAGGGCCTGTAGCGTCGAAGAAAGACCGACGCTAGCCTTTGAAAATTCAAATCGGGGACGATGAAGATTGGCGCGAGTTCGTGGCAAGGGGAAAGCGACACCTGTTGTAATCCACTCACTCCGATTTCCAAACAGTAACACGCTCCAGCTCAGTTGGCAAGGCCACGCGTTCTTCACCCAGGGGTCTCCGGTTCGATCCTTGGCCATGGCAGTGTATTTGTACATGTTTACAAATTTCTTCATATTTTTTTTCTTATTTTATTTAATATTTTCATGTTATTTTAATTAGTTTCAAATATTTTTATCATGCATTAAAAAACACCAAAAAATATTTTTCTTTTTACATTATTTCCAGAAAATACTTATTTAATTTATAAAATTAAAAAATATAATTTTGCATGCATATTTATTTTTATTCATAATTTTGCATTTAAATCACTTTTAATTCATTTTAATTATTAAATTGCATCCAAAAAATCCCAAAAAATTATTTTAGCATATTTATGTTATTTCCAGCATGACATATTTTTCTCATTCAAAAACTTGCATTTTTCTAACATTTTTTCTCTTATTCGATTCATCTCGTATTTTCCGATTTCTCATTCTTTTACTGGTTATTCCGCTTCGACGTTTTTTTACCTTTCATTTTTCCAATAATGTAACTGCTTATGGATGTAATAGTTTAAATTAGGTTTTAATTTTCCAAAGTTTAAATTATGTATCCGCCCAAAGCCATGTAATAGCGTAGGACATTTATCTTTCCGCATCTTTACATTTCCACACTTTAATTTCCGCACCTATAAATCGCTAGTAACTAGGCGTATGGCAAGATAATAATCAACATAGCTCACTAATTTTCAAGATAAAATATCTCGAATCAACACACTCTTTTCACACATGCACCCTTAGGTAATTTCTCGTTTTTACGAATTCAATTGGTCATGTCCTCGAACGTAGAGGTATTCTAGCACCGCTGCCTTCAAAACAAATCATCATAGTCCCTTCGATACAAAGATCATAAGACCCACGATGTCGCCTCCGAATACATGATCTTGACCTCGATTGTCGCCACGAAAATGATGATAGTCCCTTCGAATGTGCTAGGATACTTCCTACAAGTTGCTTTCTATGATCATCCGATGTCCCTTCGAATGTCCCGTTTACATCCAACAAATAGGGTTACCTACCAACTAATGGTATGGATAGCACTATTCTAAAGGAACGTAAAACAACACAAAAACGACCATTCTGAGTAGGTAATAAGACTTTTAGTTGCTTGCTCGATCAAAATACTTTTCACACCTCACACTTTTGTCAAAGTTCAAACTCTTTTCAAAACAAAACATTTCCGAACACTTTGTATACATTCCTACATGAATCATTACAAAGTCAAAGCGTAATGCCTTTTCAAAACATTTTTGTCAAACACACAGAAAGCACAATTTTAAAGTGATCTAAGAGAAACTAAGAGCCCGTAGATAACTACGGATGGAAAGGGTGCTAATACCTTCCTTTTCATAACCTTCTCCCTTACTCGTAATCTAACGAAGGTCTTTTTTGTACTTTTACCTTCCCTTAATTGGATAAAATAAAATCGGTGGCGACTCTTGCTATCCGCACATTTGCGATACAAAATCTCAAAGTCACCACCGACATGTAATCGGCGACTACTGGGAAACCCTAAAAGAGAGAATTTCCTTAGGGATTTTTAGATCATCTTTATTGATTTTTGTTTGACTTGCTTGCTTTATCTTTAAGGGTTGCTTAGGTAAGTAGCAATAAATCATCGCGACCGTTAGACGTATATCAAAACGGTCAACATGATGGCTACGTTAGCGTGACACTTTGGATGTCCTGATACTCTTCATTCCCAAGTTGAGGATAGTATTTGGCTCCTGCGTGGTGTCATCAAGCGCTAACTAAACTTTTAGAACCTTAATTGACCCATCTTGGCCATTAGAAGGTAGTGAGATGGCCGGCTTTGGTGCAGACTAAGGTTGGCTGATACTCGATACTACGCTCATTGAGATCAGACTTTTGGGATATTTTCTCGACCACTTGGTAGTCGTATTGAAATAAACGCCTACGAAATATCAATGATATGAGATTCCTAGAACCCTTACTATTATAGGACAGGATGAACCAACTCAAACTTTTGGTGGGGTAATCACCTATACTTCATGTTGGTGTTTTTAGGTTGGCATTAATTTTGGTAAAACTAGGCTTTAGCAATGTCATGATAGATGTCATGACATTCAGAGATTGAAGATAAATCCTACCTGCTAAGGATGTTAAAAGACATCTCGTAACGGAAGCTAAAGTCAGAGCCGAAATTCAGAAAATCGATGTCATAATGTATGTTATGACATTCGTGACATTCTATTCTCAGAACTGCTTGTTCCTAGATTTTTCAGAAGTTTGTTGAGCTAAATGTTGTTTTTCTGTTATTAGAAAGCATGCTCACGTGGTTGCTAGGTTAAACTTAATTAGACCTAAATTGGTGGTTGAAAAGACCATGTTTTTAGGAGTAAATTAAGTGAACCCTAGCTATCTTTATGGAAGCCCAAACAAGTTTCGTGGATCGCTTCTATAAAAGGAAAAGAACCCTTACAACCGTGCGCCTTTGAATGTATTGAAGAGATAGCAGCTTGTGTTTGTGTATCGTTAGGATTAGTAACAGTTGATATTGTGTAATTCTAGTTTCTTGTGAGCCAAGCAACTATCAATTGATAAGTGCATTGGACTAGGATTTGTGTAAGGGTAGTTTATCACCAAAGCTTTAAAGCACGAGTGTTTGTCTCTTGATTGAAGCTTTGAAGCAAGATCAAGATATTTTATTGAAGTGTGTCTTCACAATTCAATTAGTCAATAGGTTGATATCACGCTGCGATTGAGGGGAGTGAGGGTACTCGATCTAAGTAGGACTTAGGTTGAAGTTGCATTGGGTAGGTTTTAAGTGATGGAGATAAACCGTGGTTTATTCCCGAATTAATTCTACTAATAGTGAATTTCCTCCTCGGCTTGGTATCCCCGTATGTAGGTTTGTTGAACCGAACTGGTGAACAACTTATTGTGTTCTTTATCGCTCAGATTTATCGGTGAATGTTAACATAGTGTCGATATCGTGTCATAACATTCTCTCGTGACATCACGATCCGCTGCCGTGAATTTCAATTGGCATCGAGCAGCACCGCTTGTTATTTCTGGGTGAGATCTAGGGATAATAGTTTCTGGCGTAATGGATAAAGAAGGAGGATTTGGAGGAAGACCACCTATTCTGGATGGGTCTAATTATGATTACTAGAAGCCTCGTATGGTTGCCTTCTTAAGATCAGTGGACATTAAAGCTTTGAGAGCTGCTGATAAAGGATGGAAACATCCCACCAAGCTTGAGAAAGATGGGACTACTGTCTTGAAACCTGAGGAGGAATGGAGAAAAGAGGAAGAAGAGCTAGCTCTAGGGAACTCTAAAGCATTGAATGCTCTGTTCAATGGTATTGACAGGAACATCTTCAGATTGGTCCATCAATGTGAGCTGGCCAAGGATGTTTGGGACACTCTCAAAACTACTCATGAGGGGACATCCAAGGTGAAGATGTCAAGACTTCAGATGCTCACTACCAAATTTGAGAATTTGAAGATGAAGGAAGATGAGAATATTCATGAATTTCACATGAATATTTTGAAAAATGTGAGCACTTGGTGAAAAGATGTCAGAAGAGAAGCTGGTGAGAAAGATTCTCAGATCCTTGCCTAAGAGATTTGCAATGAAAGTCACTGCAATAGAGGAGGCTCAAGACATCAGCACCTTGAAGGTTGAAGAACTTGTTGGATCTCTTATGACTTTTGAGATGGGAATCGGGAACTGCTGACAAGAGAAACAAGAGCATAGCACTTGTATCCAATACTGAAGAGGGATACAAGGTGAAAGATGAGGAGAAGATATTTGAAGCTATAGCCATGCTTGGAAGACAATTCAATAAACTGATCAGGAGAATTGATCCAAAGTCAAGGTCACATGTCAAGGACATCAGATCGACATCGCAGATCTTATGATTCCAAAGAAGATCCAAGTCAAGAAAAAGGGAGTCAAGCAAGAAAGTCCAATGTCATGAATGTGAAGGATTTGGACATATTAGAGTCGAATGTCCCACCTTTCTAAAGAAACAAAAGAAAGGAATGGTGTCACTTGACCGATGGTGATTCGTGAAGTGAATCGAGGAAGAAGGTGCCAAACTTGTCGCTTCTCTCTCGAGTGTACAACTCGATATGGATTCTAGTGATGAGGAAGTGACATTTGAAGAGCTTGCTGAAAACTGGAAGTCGTGTATAAAAATGGTGAAGTATGTCAGCAGAATGAGGAGCGTAAAAAGTCGATTGAGAAGTTGGAAGCTGAGAATGTGAAGTTGGAGGCTGAGAAAGAGGAAAACACAGCCACTATAAATCACCTCAATAGTGATATTGTTATGCTGAATTCCAAACTTGATCAAATGTCTAAATCTGTCAAAATGTTGACATCTGGTACTGATAAGTTGGAAGAAATTCTTCAGCTTGGACAAAATGCAGGAAATAAGCATGGTCTAGGATATGTGGCTGAAAAGCAACCTGTTGGTGACATTAAGAAGAAGAGACATAGGAAAACAATGTCAAAAGGTGTCACAACCCAAAAACAGAAATGTGTCCGCTCAGCTATGTGACCGCAAAGAGATTTGCAAATAACCGTGAATGGAGCAAACTGGAAGTCAATGACAAAGAAGATGTCATACCACAAGCCGTGAATGTGTCGCCTCGGATATATGAAGACTAAGAAGTTTGTCTATAACAAAAGGAAGAACAGACCTAATAGACCAATGTCAAAGCATATGTCACAACATTGGGTGCAACATCAAAATCATAGAAACATGAACAAACAGTTTCAAAGATGGAGATGTCATTATTGTGGAAGGTTTGGTCACATAAAATCTTTCACAGACTTCATGGATATCCTATTCAAGGGTCTTATGTGAAGCCTAAAACCAACAGGGTATCATACTCTCAAAGGAAGAAGAAGAAGATCGTTGTTCGTAGCTAACACTTCTCTTAGTATGTCTACCAAGAAAGAGTGGTACTTTGATAGTGGGTGTTCCAAGCACATGATTGGAGACAGGAATTTTCTCAATGATGTTAAGCATCACTCTACCAGCTGTGTTACTTTTGGAGATGGAGCCAAAGGAGAAATCAAAGGTATTGGAAACTCAAACTGGTCTGGAGTTCCAAATTTAAATGGAGTATTGCTGGTAAAAGGTTTGACTGCAAATCTCATTAGCATAAGTCAGCTATGTGATATGGGATTCACAGTCAGCTTCACCAAGTCTGGATGTCTTGTAATCAATGGTGATCAAGTAGTGATTATGAGGAGTCGATCAAAAGACAACCGCTACAAGTGGTATTCGAGAGCACCACTGTCCTCTATGAGTTCTACAGTCAAAGATAAAGAGGAAGTAAAGTTGTGGCAGCAAGAACTTGATCAATTACATCTCAGAGGAATGAAAAGGATCAATTCCATGGAGGCAGTCAGAAGGATACCAAGACTTCACACTGATAAAGGGAGAGTCTGTGATAAGTGTAATATTGAAAGCAAACCGAATGTCACAACCAAGGTTCAGACATCCGACCACTTCTAGAGTCAAGAAGTTCCTAGGGCTTGGTATGATAGGTTGACCAAGCTACTTATCGATAAAGGATATAGGAAAAAGTCTTGATAAAATTCTCTCCTTCAAGAATAAAGGAGGAAAGATAATGGTGATTCAAATATATGTTGGTGACATAGTGTTTGGAGGAATGTCAGACACAATAATGGAAGTCTCAACACAACTTTCACAGAGCAAATATGCAAGGAGGATTGTCAAGAGGACTGGGATGAAGAATGTCAGCCATAAAAGGACTCCTGCTCCTACACACTTGAAGTTGTCCAAGAAAACCAGTGGTGAAAGTGTTGATCAAAACTTGGGTAAAAGCTCTGTTGATGGATGTCCCTTCTTGAGAAACAATCTCATGTTTTGATCGCAAGAAGCAAAACTGCTTAACTTTATACAATGTTAAAGTTGAATACATAGCAACCGAGAAACTGCTTAAGATAATTTTTGATAAAAACATCACAGATGTCATGACATTGTACTGTGACATTGCTACTAAAGCTCTTAAGACTAGTCAACTTAAGACCTTGAGAGACAAACTGGGTACTTGTCAATATGTGAAGTTGTAGCAATTAATTGAGCCTACAACAAGGGATGAAAGGGAGTGTTTATTTCAACTTTTGTTTAAAGGGTTATTTAGGTATTTTCCTCCTTATTTTAAGAAGTCCAAGAATAGGAAGAGACATCCTCATATAATAGTTTCTTCTTTTGAAAGTAGTACCATCCTTTCTTCTCTCAAAAGAAACCTTGAAACCCTTTGCTATTTTCGCTTTCATCCTCTCAAAACCATCAAAAATGTCTTCATCATCCTCATCATCTCAAGAATCAGATCTCCATCTCTCCCATGGCTGAAGTTAGAGCAAACACAAGCCATGTCAAGCTCGAGAGTGACACCACCGCGCATAATGGCCACTAACCCGTAAAAGGTCAAGAAGTTACGACAAGAATGCAAGAAGGGCACAAATATCTCCTCTTCCGTAAGACCTCACCATCATCCTCTGCTTCCCCGTAACTAGTAAATAGAGAAGGATCTAGGTTAGTACACGAGGCCATAGCTAGGATAGTGTCCGATATCCTAAATGAGAATAAGTTTGTGCCTCGATTTCAGCCCCGATCATAAGTCCGCTAGCCCTAGCTTAGCAGCTGATCCGATGTCAATGAGAATGTCAAGACATCCGTGATGATGTTGATTCCCGTGAAAATGATGTAAACCTTCGCCCACTCCTCAAGGATGTAACGATGACAATGTAATTGAATCTCCGCTGCAAATGTGAATGAGATTTGATGAGGTTCTTGAGAAAACTTCGATCATAGTGCCTCGATAAATCTCTCCGCCTTCCGACAACATATCCGATAGCATTCTTGAAGATACTCCCGAGAAGAACACCAATCGAATATGGTTTCTCATGTCATCAATCTAGATGAGGAGTTTTCCGATAATGACCCATAGCCAAGGTTAATCCCAAAGATTGCTAGAAGGGTAATGAATAGGAAAGGGAAGAAAAGTGTCTCAAAGCCTTGTTCAGAGAAGGTTACTAAAGCTTCTCATAAGTCTCCAAGGCCGTGAACAAGACCGCTGAAGAAACCGGTAAAGAGAAGGCTAAAACTTCCAAAGGGAAGAGTAAGATGAAGAGTACAGTGGTACATCTAAGACAAAGAGCACCTCAATTGTGAGGAAAAGGAAAGCACTGAGTCCTCGATCGTGATGATTCTCGATCTTGATGTTACAGAATGTCTCCGACATTCACTCAAGAAAGAGGTCGGTTCTTGGGAAAGTGCCCATTGTCCTCGAGTGGCATTGACAACATTTCCTTCCACCACCCCGAGAGTGCTAGCAGGAAGTACGTGTGTCCGAAAAATTGCTCTAGAAAGGAATTGAACAAAAGTTCCCTTGATTGCAAGGATGTTATGGAACCGATCAAGGAAGTCAATGATGAAAACCGTGGTCAAGTTTTCTAATCTGTTATGATGGGTTAGTGAAAGAGTTCATTGTGAACCCGACAAGTGGTCAGGCCGATGGAAGATCAAGACTTCAAGACTGTATGTGAGAGGAAGAAAAGTAAAGTTTTCCCCAAGTATAATCAACAATTATTTGGGAAGATCGATGATGCTCAACCCGAGCTTGAAGAAACGATAATCAAGTGTGCCAAACAATTATCGCAAGCAAGTAAAACATTGGCCCGTGAAGGGAAAGCTATCGCTAGCAAATTAAGTGTCAAATTCGCTATTCGCACAAGATAGGTGCAGCCAACCGGGTTCCCACAAATCACAAGTCCACCATCTCCATTGGTCCGAAGATTTATCTATGTTGGCACTAAAACAAAGTTTGACTATGGCACTTATATCTTCGAGCAAACCCTTAAACACCCTGAGAGTTATGCAATTAAGGGACCAATAGCATTTCCATCCCTCTTGTGTGGTATTATAACTGATCAATACCCTGACATTCTGGTTAATAGAGACTCAGTCTGCAAGAGAGCTCCTGCCCTTGGCTTCCACTACAAGCTATTTCAAGGGAAGCATGTTCCTGACATTGCCATGACATCAGCTGAGACATCAAATGTCAAAGCCAATTCTCAGAAGGCAGATGTCATAGTTGTACTAAAGGAGACCTGTAGGGAACTTGAAGCAAGGAAGCAGACCCTTGAAGCTCTGATCTTTACTCTTGAAAAGGAAATAGACTCAAAAGTTGGAGAAGAAAGGCTTGATGGTGATACCTCTGCTGCTCATATGGAGGAAGATGATGTTGCTGACCAAAAAGTAGCTGACAAAGAAGGCTCTGAAGATGTGTCCTTTCACAATGCTTCTTCTGGAGAAGAAAGCACTTGAAGTCCTGCCCTGCTGTTGCCTCTAATTTTATTCTGTCAATTGTTTTCTGCTCTGTTTTGATTCTTGTATTTTCCCAATTTTGTTTGAATGTTTGTAATCCTTATTTGACAGATTTGTAATGTCCTGACAGAAATGTACCCCTAAAAACAATGCTGGTACTTAAGTATATGCTGGTATATTTGTTTCTGGTACTGATTGATTAAAAGTTTGGGGCAATTGTATGGTTTCCTTGGTCCTTTATGGCTGTAAAGGGAGAAGAACTACTGTATGACAGTAGTATGGGACTTGGGACTTTGGGGAAATTGTATGCCTGTTTAAAATTTTGTATATGAGGAAATTGTGGGAATTGTGGGATTTTTGTATGGGTAGAATTTATCTCTTCTCTAGGTTCTAGTTTATTTAAGATTAGAACTAGTTTGTCTTCTGATATGTACTGATAGGTTAAGTAGTTTTAGCCAAAATGTGCCAAAGGGGAGTTTGTTAGTGTTTTTAGGTTGGCATTAATTTTGGTAAAACTAGGCTTTAGCAATGTCATGATAGATGTCATGACATTCAGAGATTGAAGATAAATCCTACCTGCTAAGGATGTTAAAAGATAGCTCGAACGAAGCTAAAGTCAGCCGGAAATTTCAGAAATACCGATGTCATAATGTATGTTATGACATTCAGCAGACATTCTTCGCTAACTGCTTGTTCCGAGATTTTTCAGGAAGTTTGTTGAGCTGCTAAATGTTGTTTTTCTGTTATTAGAAAGCATGCTCACGTGGCTGCTAGGTTAAACTTAATTAGACCTAAATTGGTGGTTGAAAAGACCATGTTTTTAGGAGTAAATTAAGTGAACCCTAGCTATCTTTATGGAAGCCCAAAACTGAAGTTTCAGGACTGCTTCTATAAAAGGAAAAGAACCCTTACAACTGTGCGATGCCCTTTGAATGTATTAAAGAGATAGTAGCTTGTGTTTGTGTACTGTTAGGATTAGTAACAGTTGATATTGTGTAATTCTAGTTTCTCTTGTGAGCCAAGCAACTATCAATTGATAAGTGCATTGGAATAGGATTTGCTGTAAGGGTAGTTTATCACTCAAAGCTTTAAAGCACGAGTGTTTGTCTCTTGATTGAAGCTTTGAAGCAAGATCAAGATATTTTATTGAAGTGTGTCTTCACAATTCAATTAGTCAATAGGTTGATATCAATGCTGTGATTGAGGGGGAGTGAGTGGGTACTCAGATCTAAGTAGGACTTAGGTTGAAGTTGCATTGGGTAGGTTTTAAGTGAAGGAGATAAACTGTGGTTTATTCCCGAATTAATTCTACTAATAGTGAATTTCCTCCTCGGCTTGGTATCCCCGATGTAGGTTTGTTGAACCGAACTGGTGAACAACTTATTGTGTTCTTATCGCTCAGATGCATCGTGGTGAATCGTTAACATAGTGTAAGATACTGTGTCATAACATTCTCAGTGACATCACGTATCTGCTGCCAGGAATTTCACTTCATGCAAGCCTTAAACCTAGGCTCATTGTGTGAATTGTTTGTGTGTGCTAAACATGACATCATGACATCATCGCATTGCATATCATTTCTAACTATTTCAAGGACCTAGGGATTTATCTTTGCTCTATTTTGTAGGAATTATGGCTTCTAGAAAGACTATCCGAATCAACTTTATGGGTATACCTTCTCAGCTCAAAGAATTGGTTTCAGAAATTCCCGACAATGCTCAGTTCACCAAAAGACATGGTTATCTACTTGACTTGGTTATCTCCGATTTCGAAGAAGATATGATGCATGTCCTATTCCAGTTTTCTTCGATCCGAAACACCATTGCTTTACATTCCCAGATTATCAGTTGGTTCCTACCTTGGAAGAGTTCTCTAAGCTACTTGGGATACCTATTCTTGACCAAATGCCATTCACCGGTCTAGAAAAAGTTCCTAGGTACGAAGAGATTGCATCAGCCTTACATCTTAAGCGCTCAGACATTGAAGCCAATTGGGAAACTAGAAGCGGAATTAAGGGTTTACTTTCCAAGTTCTTAATTAAGAAAGCCCGAGAATTCCTCAAAGTTATGAGTTTCCATGCATTTGAAGACATTGTGGCCTTGCTAATCTATGGTTTGGTTCTATTCCCTAACTCGGATCAATTCATAGATGTCAACGCCATCAAGTTGTTCCTTACCCGCAATCCTGTGCCTACCTTACTTGGAGATATTCTGCATTCTCTCCACACTCGTACTACTAAGAGACAAGGAACTCTCATGTGTTGCATACCGTTACTTTCTAGGTGGTTTATTTCGCACCTTCCTCCATCAGTTTTGAAGAATGAACAAAGGATGAAGTGGTCTCAAAGACTGATGTCACTCTCTCATTCAGATATCCGTTGGAATCTTTTCTCTCAAAAGGACTTCACATTCATTGAGCGTTGTGGAGAATTCCCTAATGTACCACTACTTGGTATAAGGGGAGGTATTACTTACAACCCTTCCTTAGCTCTACGTCAGTTTGGTTTTGCTCGAAGAGATGGTCCACATGATATGCTTCTCCAAGACATTGTGTTCGACTACAATCACGATCTCCAGAATTACCGACGAAGGTTCATACACGCTTGGGGCATGGTAAAAAAGACTGATACCAAGACTTTGGGGCACCAAAACTCCATTCCTTGGGAACCTTACCTCAAATGGGTGCGAGCTCGAGCTCAAAACCTCATGATGCCATTCACGCCTGTTTTACCCTTAATTATGGAACCTGTTGCTATAGGTGACGAATCCTATACCGTTCACCATCCTGACATGCCTATTGATTTTGAAGACTTGAAGAGATCCTAGATTCAGCTCAAAGAAGAGAGGGATACATTTGAAGCTCAGTGTTATGCAAGTGAGAAGAAAGTGCTAGAGTTGACAAAGCTACTTCACGAGGAGCGAAACATCAATGCCTACCTCGGCACCAAGAGGAAGCGCCCATGGGAGACTTAGAGCTTTAAGATTTTTATGCTTTTCTTTTATTATTTTGAACTATCTCTTGTACTTAAAAAGAAAGAAAGGAATAAAAAGAGTACTAATAAATGTTTGTTCATTGCTTGCCTAACAAATTTAAATCTCTAAGGTCCTTGAAATCATTGCATTGCATTCGCATAAACGTTGCATATCATAGCATAACGTTGCATCACAGGTACATTGAAGATTGGTTTTCTCATTTGCTCGCTATTTATTTTAGCAGAAATGGCTCTTGAACAGTCCGTCAAAGATCTTCAAGCTCGAATGCCTGGCCAAGAGATGTTCACCGCTTGGTCCAAGGCCAAGAAGATCCGAAAAGCTCATCAACGAAAGAAGAAGGTTGTTGGTCTCCTCAACATGGGTAGACGCTACAAAGGTGGTCCAAGAGGGTCATCGGATAGAGCTCTCAAGGAAGTGTCAAGACCGAACAAAGTAACAAGGGTGATGGTGAAGGCAATCGAGCTTGAGAAGAACTATGATGATGGCCAATACTGAAGATGACAAGTACAAGCAACTTGAAGACCGTCGAATGTGTGGAAAACCAAGATGTCCGGCTGAATTTTGATGATTTGAGTCTCGTCCCCGTGTTGTGATTCCTCCCAAGTTCAAAGTTCCAATTTTGCTAAGTATGATGGCATGTCTTTCCTAATGCATTTGAAATCCTATGTCCGTAAGATCAATCCCCACACGATGACGGAAAGTTGTGGATGCATTATTTTCAAGAGAGTTTGTCCGAACTCAATTGGAGTGGTATTATCACTAGAGAATGACCGTATCCGTATTTGGAGTGACTTGGTGATGCTTTACGACATGTATGAGTACAATGTGAATTGACACCCACTGCATGCAACTACAAAGCATGTCTATGGGTCGTGATGAGAAGTTCAAGGAGTATGCTCAGAAGTGGAGAGACCTAGCAGGCAGAG
The DNA here is from genome assembly GCA_021764765.1 of Vicia sativa. Lineage (NCBI taxonomy): Eukaryota > Viridiplantae > Streptophyta > Magnoliopsida > Fabales > Fabaceae > Vicia > Vicia sativa. Next base: position 137,180,926 of record CM038796.1, read on the forward strand.
TTCAGCCACCCTTGTCCAATAGGGAGTTGGTTGATATGTTTATGGGAACAACGACAGCCCTTTCTTCAATCATCCGATTGAAACTCTTCACCGGATTCACCGAGTGATATTGACAAAGGAGTATTGAAGTGGTATCAAGAGGGAAGATTCAAGTAGAGACATCTTCAAATGCCGCAAAGAGATCTTTTGGTGGTAAGAAAGAAGCTAATCGTATGGTCGAAAAGCCGAGCCAAGATCGACCGTGCTCAATGTGGGGGCTTGTGATCTCAATCCTACATCAGACAACCTCACGAGACAACGTGCGTAATCGAACGTGCAACGAAGACAGTTTACGAAGATCAACATGCCATTGTCGCAAGCCTTGCAACACATGTTGAAAGCGAGTGATTACCTTGAGGATCCTCCTCGAATGTCAACACTTCCTCTCCGAGATACAATCCTAATGCTAAGTGTGCTTACCATTCCAATAGCCCGGACATAGTAATCGATGATTGTTGGGCTCAAGAAAAGATTCAAGATATGATGAAGCTAAGCATTGAGTTTGACCCTCCGTTGAGACTCGAATGTGATCAACGCCCTATGCCTAATCATGACAAGAGTTCCAATGTTGTTGGGGATGATACTTATGTCTTCAACATAGATGACTTGACCATTCCTCTGATGACTGTTAAGAAGAATTTGCTACAAGCCGGTGTCAATCCAGGATGCCCAGAGAATTGCCGTTGATGCCCATCTGCACCTGATGGTTGTGCTTGGTTGAGAAGATGTGTTCGGCATGATGGATAACCGTGAGATACTATTTCGAAACCACTGCGTAAGTGTGTGAAGAAATGTCTAAGTTGAAGATTGACAATGCGAATGAAACTGTACCATCTGTGTGGGATACCTTGGGGCAGCCAAGCGGAAAGTATGATTACATGGTGAAGTACACTGTTCCTGAAAGCTACAAGATTCCTATTGAAGATGTTAAGGTAACCGGATGGGGTGACGATTTCCCAGAAGATTATGGTGATGTTAACACCATAAGGATTTCCTCTACTGATTCTATGCCTAGAGTGGCACCTCTCATCATCACTTCTCCAAGGCCAGTTCCGTATTCCTCTGACAAAGCTATCCCTTGGAATTATGGAGCTGATGTCTACTATCATGGCGTCAAGCAAGACCCTCTGACCATTGAAGATCTTACAGTTGAAGCCACCATTCCTGACATTGACAACATCACCGGATCTAGTAAGGTGACAAGAACCGGAAGGGTATTCTCTCCAGATATCTCTCCTCCAAAAGACACCGCGACCATTTCGCATTCCATTTATTCAATCCATTCCCAAGAGGAAAGAACCGTGACTCATCCTGCTCAAACAAGTACCAAAGGAAGTTATCAAGACACCTCCAAACAAGAAATGGAGGAAATTCAAGATTATCAAGAAAAGTGACTACAATGTTGTGGAGCAGTTGGGAGACTCGTCCAAAATCTCCATGCTTGCTCGCTCTTGCGCTCGAGGCTCATGCTAATGCCTTGGTGAAGTTTACGAAGAATGCTCACGTGCCGCAAGACACTACCACCGAGTTTGAAGTTTGTATTGCTAACACGGCTGCCAACAACGGCCTAGGCTTCTCGATCTTGATTTGACTCTGCCAGAAAGAAACACAACAAAGCCTTGCACATCTGTTGAATGCAAGGGCGTTACCTGTCTCATGTTTTGGTTGATACGGTCGCTCTGAATATCCTACCAAGACCGCTTTTGATCGACTTGATATCGAAGGGTTGGTTCGAGACCCGTGATATAATTGTGAGAGCTTTTGATGGTTCTAAGCGAAATACTTGGAGAGCTCATCATGTTAAAGTCGGTTCCCGACTTTTGACTCCACTTTTTTATCATGGATATTCGTCCGGCTTACTCTTGCCTACTCGGACGCCCTTGGATACACATGGGCATATACCTCTACCTTGCATCGAAACTGAAGTACCGGTGAAAGGGAAGGTTGTTAAAGATGTGTGGTGAAGAGGAGTATATGGCATCATCTACGATATTTGAGATGGAAGGAGAATTCTTCGAGACTCCCTGTCAAGCTTTTGAAACAATCCCCAGAGTCATGCCTGTTGACTCTCCTGTCACTCCTAAAGTTACGCAAGTTCCGCCTAGGATGGCCTCACTGAAAGATGCTCAAGCTGCTGTTGAAGAAGGTAGTACTATTTGGGGTCGGCTCCCTGATCTTCCTTTCAAATCCGACAAGACTGGTTTAGGCTTCACCATCAAGGGTCAGAAGATGATACGCCGCGAACGTGTCGGCCAACTTCCCTTCCGCATCAGTCAGAGTGGAATCCATGCTATAGAAGACGGCGACCACGACTTCGACATCAGCAAGTGGATCTTCCCAACTCCAGACAATAGGCTCAGCAATTGGAAGACTGAAGACGTCATACCAATCTCCTTTAGCCAGGAGTAATTGCTCTTGTTTTGTTTTTTTTTATTTTTATGTTTGAACAATAAACTCTAAAGCCTAGTGCCTTGCTCGGGCATCATGGCTCGTTGCGAGGTTATTATCCGTTGTTTTGCATTCATTCAATAAATTCGTTGGACTTTTGCATTCAATTGTTTGTTTCTTTCTTTTACTTTATCACCCCTTCAAAAGCTATGTGTTTCTTACACACACCCACGTGATAACGAGAATCACTCGAATCTAGTTAATAACACTATGCTATTGCTAAATATGACTTGATAATTCGATCTACCAAGCCGAAGACGAAAGTGAGGAAGATTGTGAAGTACCGGAGAACTTGTCGATACTGCAAGAAGATCGAGTTATACACCACATGAAGAACAAGTTGAGGTTGTGAATTTGGGTACTAACGAAGAGAAAAGAGATCAAGATAGAGCGGGTCTTGAGAACGATGTTAAAGAAAGGTTGGTACAGATGCTACGAGACTATATTGAGGTTTTGCTTGGTCATACAAAGACATGCAGGTTTGGACATTGATATTGTGGTACACGATTGCCGACAAAAGAGGTTTTTCCTCGAAAGAAGGTTTGTCGCATGCGTCACGAGATGTCGAGAAAATCAAAGAAGTTATGAAGGTTCAACGCGGTTTCTTAGTTGTTACTTCCTATCCACGATGGGTTGCAAGCGTGGTACCCGTACCTAAGAAGGATGGCAAAATGCGAATGTGTGTGGATTACGAGATCCGAACAAAGCAAGTCCGAAAGACGATTTTCCACTTCCTCATATTGATGTTACGGTTGACAACACCGCCGACATAAGGTTTTCTTTCATGGATGGTTTCTCCGGTTACAATCGATTAAAATGGCTCCAAGACATGGAAAAGAATACTTGTTAAGGCGGCACTTTCATTACAAGGTTATGCTCGCCTAAAGAACGCAGCGCCACTTATCAGCGTGCTATGGTGACATTATTTCATGACATGATTCATCACGAAATAGAGGTCTATGTTGACAACATGATAGCTCGATCACAGACAGAAGAAGAACATCTTAATCATTTGCAGAAACTGTTTGATAGGTTGAAGAAGTACAGACTGAGACTTAATCCTAACAAGTGCACCTTTGGAGTCAGATCCGGAAAACTCCTAGGGTTTGTTGTCAGTGGAAAAGGTATTGAAGTTGATCCCGCCAAGGTTAAAGCTATTCAAGAGATGCCAGCTCCCCACACCAAGAAGGAAGTCAGAGGTTTCTTGGGCCGATTGAATTACATTGCCAGATTCATTGCACACCTAACTGCTACTTGTGAGCCAATCTTCAAGTTACTCAAGAAAGATCAAGTAGTGGAATGGAACGCGATTGCGGATCGCTTTTGACAAAATCAAGGAGTACCTTGAGTCCTCCTATCCCGATGCCGCCCGCCAAGGAAGACCTCTCATCATGTACTGGCGGTTAGAGAACTCAATGGGGTGTGTGTTGGGGCAACATGACGAGTCTGGTCGAAAAGAGCATGCAATATACTACCTTAGCAAAAGTTTACCGAGTGAAACAAGATACTCACACGAGAAAACTTGCAACGCTTTGCTTGGGTCTCGACTAAGGCAGATATGTTGACTCACACTACTTTGTTGATTTCCAAGATGGATCCGATAAAATACATATTTGAGAAACCAGCTCTCCAGAAGAATAGCAAGATGGCAAATGATCGACCGAATATGACATCGGTACACTTCTCGAAAGCGATCAAAGGAAGTGTGGTAGCGATCATTTGGCTCATCAAGCGTAGATGACTATCATCTATGCTCAATTTCCAGATGAAGATGTTTTACTAGTTACGATTGAAGAACCGGCCAGACGAAGGACCTGAACAAGGATCCCGATGGACCATGGTCTTTGATGGAGCCTCAAACGCACTTGGCAATGGCATTGGCGCCATTATCACATCCCCTACAGGCGGACACACGCCTTTCACCGCCAGATTATGCTTCAGTTGCACGAACAACATGGCCGAATACGAAGCGTGCATCATGGGCATTAAAGCTGCTATTGACCTAAGAATCAAGTTCTCGCAAGTGTATGGAGACTCAGCTTTAGTGATCAGTTAGATTAAGGGCGAGTGGGATACGAAACATCCGAATCTCATTCCATATCGAGAGCATGTTTTGAGTTTGATCCCCTACTTCGAAGAAATTACTTTTGATCACATTCCACGAGAAAAGAATCAGTTGGCAGACGCATTGGCTACTATGTCATCTATGTTCAAGGTCAGATGGGACAACGAGGCTCCCCAGATCATCATTGAGAAGTTTGATGAACCAACATATTGTTGTGAGCTTGATACAGAAGAGAAACCTTGGTACTATGACGTGAAGAGGTATCTTGAGACTCAGGAATATCCGCAGGGCATCATCAATGATAAAAGTTCATGAGAAGATTTGCATCCAAATTCTTCCTCAAGAACGCATCTTATACAAGCGCAACCACGACTTGTGCTTACTCCACTGTGTAGACCGAAACAATACGTATCATGGAAGAGTTACGAAGGCGCATTTGGTACCCACCTGGACACACCATGGCTAAGAAGATTTTGAGAACAGTTACTATTGGTCCACCATGGAAGTGATTGTCACCGCTTACGCTCGATCTTGTCACAAGTGCGGTTATGCCGACAAAGTACACGTACCTCCGGTACTCTAAATGTTCTAACGCTCCTTGGCCTTTTGCAATGTGGGGCATTGACATGATCGGAGAAATCAAGCCCACCGCCCAACGGACATCGTTTCATCCTTGTGGCAATTGACTATTTCACCAAGTGGGTAGAAGACCTCGCGCATCTCATACCAAGAATGTTATGGCTCGATTCATCAAACATAATCTTATCCGTCGATATGGCACTCCGAAAGGATTATCACGATAATGGCTCTAATCGAACAATAAGATGATCACCGAACTCGCACGCAGTTCAAGATCAAGCATCATAATTCTTCTCCATATCGGCCTAAGATGAATGGCGCGGAAGCCGCCAATAAGAACATTAAGAAGATTATGAGAAGATGCGGTGACTTACAAAGATGGCATGAGATGTTACCATTTGCTCTTCATGGTTATCGTTTCACAAGACGAACAATAGCAACCCCTTCTCTCTTGTATACGGTATGGAAGCCGTCTTACCCATCGAGGTTCGGATACCCTCAACGAGTCCTCAGACGCAGAGTTAAGCGAAGACGATTGGATCGCATCGCCTTGACCGATTAATTTGATTGATGAGAAACGACTCGCATCCATCTCGCCATGGACGATCTATCGAAATGAATGATCAGAGCATTTAACAAGAAGGTCAAGCACCGGGTCTACCAAGTCGGTGATCTAGTAGTCAAGCGCATCATTCTGCCACAAGGTGACCCCAGGGGCAAATGGACTCCCACCTATGAGGGACCATTTGTAGTTAAAATAGTGTTTTCTGGCGGAGCTATGATACTTAGCACCATGGATGGTGAAGACTTCCCACACCCTGTGAACGCAGACATAGTCAAAAAATACTACGCATGAAGAGACCCGCTAGGTCGACTGACCTAGGCAAAAATAAGGGCATCCTGGAGAACCAAAAAGGTTCGGGCAAAAGTTAAGGATATATACAAAACATGTACACCCGGCAAGTCGAAAACCTGAAAAGGCGGCTTGGGCAAAAAAGGGTATCCCGGTAGACTGAAAACCCGAAAGGGCGGTCTAGGCAAAAGTTAGGGATTTAAGCGTACGACTATGTCTCTTCCAGATCACCTACTTCCAGACTACTATCAGCATTCAAGATTCAAATGGAGAAGATCAGTCTACTCACTTTCTACTGACAAGGAGATGAGATAGTTGAAATATATGAGTACTAGCATAGTTGGAACTTAACGAGATTGTTTCCGCATAGCTTTTTACCTTTCTTGTGTACAAACTACTTGGCCATACGCCACATTTCAAATGAATACAAGTTCTTTCTCTTTACATTTTTCACTATTGTCGTTTGCAATAAGTCCAACGTTTGCTTTGAATGATTATATGCATTTGACAATAAGAATCTCTTCACAAACATGCGAAAAGTGGACATACAAAAGTAATTACTACGGGCTCTAGGAATTGAGATGACTACGAAGGTCACCAATGCATTTCCCCGCAGAACATAATCCCCGCAGAGGTGTCACTCACTAAACCTCCCCCAGCGGAGTATATGTTAATCCACGAGCAGCGATTCCACTCAACTGAGCAATGTTACATCAGTCTCCAAGCAGTAACACTTCATCCCCAACCGAGGTATTTATCATCAGCAGAATATCTCCCAACCATTCCCCTTTTCTCCAACAGCGGTATCCGGACTTGAGACTTGGTCAGATAGTGCACCGGAGAAAATCTACATCTTCTATTCCCCAATCAGAGATTCCAACGGCCCCAACCCGGTCTCCCAGCAACCATCAAACGCTCTCCAGCGAGATCTGCACTCAAAATCCCTAGTAGAGCGCCTCCTAATTTTTCCCAGCAGGGTCTACATGCAAGATCCCCAACAAATTGCCTCCCAGACTCTCCCCAGCAGGGTCTATGTATGAGATCTCCAACAACGAGTTTCTCAATCTCTACCTTCCTCAACAATATCTAGGCCCAAGACTTGGTCAGATAGTGCACCGGAGGAATCGAAGATATCTTTCTTCTCAGGGTCTTCATCCTCAAGCAGAAGTCAGAAATCTCCAAACAGAACATCCGCATCTTCTTCAAGATGGATATATTTTGAAATACCACAACATCTATCATTCATACATTACTCATAAAGTCATAATTCATGCATATGTCATTTATACACATTGTCATGCATCATACTTTGCATAAGACTAACAAATATTCTATCAAAGTTTCTTGTTTTTCCAAAACAGTGAAAGTCACCCGACGCAAACAGTCCGAGATTAAGCCCGAATCGACGGAAAACTATCGAAAGACCCCTAGTTGTCCTCCGATGGTCCGGATTAAGCCCGAATCGACGGAAAACTATCGAAAGACCCTGGTTGTCCTCCGACGATGGTCCAGATTAAGCCCGAATCTCGACGGAAAACTATCGAAAGACCACCGTTGTCCTCCGACGATGGTCCGAATTAAGCCCGAATCTCGACGGAAAACTATCCGAAAGACCTGGTTATCCTCGATAGCGTGCAATGGATCAACACCGATGCACAGGAAGATATCCACATTTTGCCAACTACTACCTCCCTCAGAGTAATCGGCACGAAGATTTATTCTGATCCCTTCTTATTATCAACAGCAACTACAGAGTCTAGCGTACGACTCAGTTGCCCTGGATGGCATCTTAAGCCCATCTCCGACTACTTATCAGTGTTCCTCCACCTTTGGAATGCTGCATATTTGGTTAAAAACCAATACAAACCAATAACTTCATTCAAAGGTGAGCACGAAGTCTAACATACGACTCCCTCCGGATGGCATCTTAAGCCCATCTCCGCGCTCCTTCCACTATCAAGAACATCTACAGAGCCTAGCGTACGGCTCACTCCCCAGCATTGACCTTTCCAGATGGCATCTCAAGCCCATCTCCGACAATTCTCCTCCTATCAACAACCTCGAGTCTAGCATACGACTCATCCCCCAGCGAGGTCTCTACCTTCTGTAAATGGCATCTGTAAGCCCAATCCCGCATCATCCACCAATAGCGAGTGCAAATTTTCAGGTGTACTCGAGTGTTCAATCATCTTCTACTTTCAGGTCACGAAAGGCACGCATGCCAATCTAACCCTTCCAGTACAAGAAGATTGAACAGGGGCAGCTGTCATACCCCAAAATTTTCCCTCCATCTTCTCAAAATATTTCATACATCCATACTCAAGGATTCCTCAAGAGTTGATCAGACAAACTCTCTCCTAGACAATCAACCCAAACTAGGGTTTGGCAATTCTCAGGTCAAGATGGACTTCCAACATCTCCAATGGTCTTCATGCCTCCTCATATGCTTCAAAGATTCTCCATGTCAAGTTTCAAGCCTTACAAGTCAAGTTTCCTCAGACAATTGCTCAGATGGTTGAAAATCAGTTGTATTGGACAAAAAGTCAACTGTGGTCAACATACAGTCAAACTTCATAATTTTTGGTCAACATCCTCATTTTGAAGTTACATTCATCATTTGATCAAGGGTTGATCATGATTCATCAAGAAAACTCAAGATTTGCTCAAAAGTCAAACTTTCTAAATTAGGGTTTCTAGATGAAAAGTCAATGAACTTTGGTGATCATAACTTCTTCATACTTTATCAGAAATTTTTCCACCACCTCTTGTTTTGAAGGAAATTCAATTCTCTACAACTTCATGTCTCACAAGAATGTCCAAAAAATGCTTCATTTGAGAGGTATGGCTCAAAACATTACAGGTCATTTTCAAAGTCAACAAAAAGTCAACATTTTGTTTTGAAGATATATTGAGCATGGAAACTCCAATTGATATGAGACCAAAAATGTTGGTTATAGGACTCTTAGAGCTTTCCAAAAAGTCCAAGAACACTCAAAAATATGGAAAATTGAGCAAGATACACCATTCACAAGTTGGGCCATTTTGAAGAAGTGCACAAAGAGAAATACTTCTAAAAATCAAAAACTTTGCAAATGGGCCTACTTTTTCTTCATCCAAACTTATTCTTCACACCATTAGGAATATCCAAGCCCAATGCCACGAATTTTTATTCTATTTTTCTATTTAATTTGGAATTTATTCATTTAAATACAAATTAAATTTAAAAATAGAATATAAAATCAAAATTAATTGCAAACTTGATTTTTATTTCTTCCTTGAGATCCAATCAACTCATTAAAAACCAGCAATTTTCGAAATTTGATGGATATGGCAAGATTGGATTGAGAATTGATCAAAATTTGAAGATTTGATTTTGTACAAAAATCAAATTTGATTGGCATTGATCATTGATTAAACCTTTCCCAAAACAACTCTGAATCCTTCTACTATATATACATGATACATACCACACGAAGTAGGGTAGAAATTTTGACTCAAGAACCCTATTCCAAGCTCAAAAAAACCGTGCCTCCCAAGCAACTTGCAGCCTTGGTTTTGGATCGTTTCAGTTGATTCTAAGCATCAAAACACATTCCTTGGTACCTCTTGAATCGATCCAGACCCTCACTTTGCTCAAATCCATCCAGAATCAGAAAATCCGAGTTTGGTTTGTTCTTGAAAAATCCAAAATTATGTTTTAATTTTCATGCATTATTAACATGTTTCATTGTTGTTTTTGTTATTAGTGATGAGTTTGCAAGCATTCTGGGCACTTTGATTGAATTTCCATGGCCGAAAACACGATATGCCATGATTAGGGTTTCCTGTGCCGTTTTAGGGTTTCACGAAATAGGAAAAATTGGACTATGAGACCATGCCCATCGTGTTCGGAATGATGTCTGGAATCGAACCATGTCTTTAGAATTTATTTATATTATGCGTGCTTGATTTTCAGTTTTGCCAGGGCCTGTAGCGTCGAAGAAAGACCGACGCTAGCCTTTGAAAATTCAAATCGGGGACGATAAAGATTGGCGCGAGTTCGTGGCAAGGGGAAAGCGACACCTGTTGTAATCCACTCACTCCGATTTCCAAACAGTAACACGCTCCAGCTCAGTTGGCAAGGCCACGCGTTCTTCACCCAGGGGTCTCCGGTTCGATCCTTGGCCATGGCAGTGTATTTTTACATGTTTACAAATTTCTTCATATTTTTTTTCTTATTTTATTTAATATTTTCATGTTATTTTAATTAGTTTCAAATATTTTTATCATGCATTAAAAAACACCAAAAAATATTTTTCTTTTTACATTATTTCCAGAAAATACTTATTTAATTTATAAAATTAAAAAATATAATTTTGCATGCATATTTATTTTTATTCATAATTTTGCATTTAAATCACTTTTAATTCATTTTAATTATTAAATTGCATCCAAAAAATCCCAAAAAATTATTTTAGCATATTTATGTTATTTCCAGCATGTCATATTTTTCTCATTCAAAAACTTGCATTTTTCTAACATTTTTTCTCTTATTCGATTCATCTCGTATTTTCCGATTTCTCATTCTTTTACAGGTTATTCCGTTTCAGACGTTTTCTTTTACCGTTTTCATTTTTCCAATAATGTAACTGTTTATGGGATGTAATAGTTTAAATTAGGTTTTAATTTTCCGCAAAGTTTAAATTATGTATCTGCCCCAAAGCCATGTAATAGCGTAGGACATTTATCTTTCCGCATCTTTACATTTCCGCACTTTAATTTCCGCACCCTATAAACTGCTAGTAACTAGGCGTGTATGGCAAGATAATAATCAACATAGCTCACTAATTTTCAAGATAAAATATCTGAATCAACACACTCTTTTCACACATGCACCCCTTAGGGTAATTCTCTCTCGTTGCCTTTACGAATTCAATTGGTCATGTCCCTCGAACGTAGAGGTATTCTAGCACCGTTGCCTTCAAAACAAATCATCATAGTCCCTTCGATACAAAGATCATAAGACCCACGATGTCGCCTCCGAATACATGATCTTGACCCTCGATTGTCGCCTACGAAAAATGATGATAGTCCCTTCGAATGTGCTAGGATACTTCCTACAAGTTGCTTTCTATGACCATCCGATGTCCCTTCGAATGTCCCGTTTACATCCAATAAATAGGGTTACCTACCAACTAATGGTATGGATAGCACTATTCTAAAGGAACGTAAAACAACACGAAAACGACCATTCTGAGTAGGTAATAAGACTTTTAGTTGCTTGCTCGATCAAAATACTTTTCACACCTCACACTTTTGTCAAAGTTCAAACTCTTTTCAAAACAAAACATTTCCGAACACTTTGTATACATTCCTACATGAATCATTACAAAGTCAAAGCGAAATGCCTTTTCAAAACATTTTTGTCAAACACACAGAAAACACAATTTTAAAGTGATCTAAGAGCAACTAAGAGCCCGTAGATAACTACGGATGGAAAGGGGTGCTAATACCTTCCCTTTTCATAACCTTCTCCCTTACTCAGAATCTAACGAAGGTCTTTTTCTGTACTCTTACCTTCCCTTAATTGGATAAAAATAAAAGTCGATGGCGACTCTTGCTATCCGCACATTTGCGATACAAAAATCTCAAAGTCAGTTCACCGTATTACAGATATGTATTCACAGGAGTTTATGAAGGAAATATAAACAGATGCATGATGTTTATTTATAAGAGTTTATGAAGGAAATATAAACAAGTGTATGTGAAACGAACGTTTAAAACGAGTGTAACTTGATTATTTACAAGTTTGAATATGTACAAGAAAGTAAATATGTACACGAACGAGTATTTATGTACGAGAGGATGTGGATGTACATAGGAGAGTTGGGACTTACACCATAAGGGTGGCCCATTGGTTTAAAAGCAGTTTCACCGGGAATAATGCTCCTTTTATACCAATGGTATTCAATATATAAAGCGAAAACAAGCAGACGAAGTTTGTGCATTGAGTATTTACAAAGACGTCAGATATGTACGGTAAAAATTTGTATGTATGTGAAAAGAACTTGATATGTACAAAGAAATATGTATGTACATAAAGAATTTTGGGACTTACACCGTAAGGGAGGCCAATGATCGGTTAAGAAATTTGAGAGAAAACGAATTCAGTTTTATCGTTTAATCGGATCGATCATGGAAAAAGATGTAAGTTTGATGATAAGTTTTGAAGAATGGTTTTGAAAGTGTTTTTGAAATGTGAAGTTTACTTATAAGAAGTTTTGAAAAGAATCGGGCTTCGAAAGTTTGAAAAAATCACCTTTAAAGGTGTTTTGAAAAAGTACTCAAAAGTACCATTTTCGGCTCGATAAAAATATAATCGGATGAAAGTTTTTCTGAAATTTTTTTTGCACTATCATAAAATAGATACATTAATTGACAAGCGTACAAAAAATCACCTCAAAATGAGGAGTTTTGATTGGGTTTTGAAAAAGTCAAAGTTTGTAAGAAAAATGAAAAAATTACAAAGTTTGGCAAAAAAATGGTCCCAAGGCTACTCGAACCCGGGACCTCAAGGCAAGGCATGGCATGAAAGTCTTAAGAGTGAGCTGGCAACCGCTGGGGCGGCAATACATCCGTGTATTGAAGTAAAATTAACTAATTATATTATAAAACCAGATTTTTGAATTTGAAAAATGCGCGCAGGCTCATCTTCTTCCTCCAATCTTCAATCAATCCTCAAATCCTTATTTCTTGATGAAATTGAACGAAGTAAACATCAAACTTGACCGTTTTAAGCCCAGGAACATGATTATGTTGTTTAATTTCATTTATTTTCAGTTTAACATGATTGAATTTCTCATGAACACGAAGAACCCTAAAACTGAAAATCCTAATTGAAATCGTGTATGGTGAATGAATCAAGCAATTAATTGAGGGTTATTGATCGTTGATGGTGCAGAAACAAAATGGCCAAGAGTTTTTTGGACTGGAATCAAAGAATCATAGAGTTCGAGTTTGAGTTTCTTACCTGTTCAAGCTGAGATCGAAAATGGTGCTGGAGTGTTTCCAGTTGTGATTTTATGATTCCTATAGCACCAACGGCATTCAAGGATCGTGTGTGAATGGTCTGCACATCACGAATTTGTCTGGATTATTCTGACCAAGTCAACCTGCAGTTTGCTCAAAGTGAAACTTGAATTTGTGGTTAATGGAGTTACAGATCAGAGATGATGGTTTGGATCATTCATATCAAGTATATTGACGATGTTTGGATGATCAAAACATAACTAGCTCGAGCCAAACTATAAGTTTGAAGTTTAAGGCAATTTTGGCAAATTTGGAAATATGAAAAGCAACTTTGAGTTTCAATGATTCTTTTGTTGATTTTAGGTTTCAAACAAGTTACATATTGCTTTTAAGACATGTTAGACACCAAATCTTTCATGTTTTTTCACAAGTTTTCAAAAATGCAAAATCTCTCAATTTGAACTATGTTTCTTGAATTTTAAGAAAGAAGAAAAAAAGCATGATCTTGCATAGCTTTAGTGTGGTTTGAATTGGCCAACATGACCTCTATTTATAGGTCACAAGTTCTGAATGGTAAGTACAAAAGATTGGCTTTTGTATTTACAAGTTGCCTTAGAGGGCAAGGAAGTCATTTTTGCATTAAATGCAAAAGGAAGCTTCCTTTTAACCATGGTTAATTTTCAACTTGATCTTATCCATCATAATTATTCTCCATCTGATTTTTTATCAGCTCTAACTCTCTTTGCAAGGTGGCATGGCTTCTAGAAGAAGAAAATGCAAAATGACCCATAATTTTGAAAGTTTGTACTTGAAAATTATGGATTTTGGAGCTCTACGTTTCAAAATCAAAAGTATAGCTAGACTCCATGGATTTGAGATTTCTTGGACATTTTGGAAATCTTGTTTCAAGTGCTACAACTTTCATGTTTTGAGTTTTTTCCAATTCAAAGTGGAACTATGTGAAAAAATGCCATGAAGTTTGGAAAAAGTGTGAAATTTTAACACTTAAAAAAAATTCTAAGTGTTGAAAATTTTGACTTTTTGTTGACTTTTCCAAATTTCTTGATTTTTTTATGATCATGATGGATCATTTGAAGTATTTTGATGATGGAAAAAGTTTTGTCTTGAAAAAGTTGACCAAAAGTCAAAGTTTGACTTTTCAGTGTAGATGAAATTTCATCAAATGATTCAGAAATTGACTGATGAATTCTATGAACTTCTGTGATGTTTTGAATCCAAAAATTAGGTCAACATGTTGTATCTAAGATATGAAGATCAATCTCTAATCAAAAAAGTCATTCATTGATCAGAAAATCAGAGATTACTCATCCTCGATGAAAACCCTAATTGGTCAATCCTTGATAGATCCTGAGGAAAAATTTGACATCTGAAGATCAGAGGTTGATGATTTGATCAAGATAGATCAGATGAAGTGAATAGAACTCAAACCCTAATTGATTGCCTCTTGAATCAGATGAAAAATCTATGAAACCCTAATTTTGACCTGTGGAAGCTACACCCGATTAATTCTGTTCTGAACTGTTAATGATGCAGTGATGCAAATGTAAGGTGGTATATTAGGTCAAAAATTGGGGTATGACAGTACCTTAAATCTAATAAAACACCTTCCGATTCAATTTTACCGTATATTGGTCTATTTCGGGTCGTCTCGTAAAAACTCATAATTTCCAAAAACTAACTTCACCACTTACCGTCAAACTTAGCTAACGTCAATTTTCATTGAATTGCAATTGCCCATTTTACGAAATTGGAAAATCGGAACATAATCGGGTTCTAAATTTAATCGGCTATCTTATACTCTAATTATATTTGTATTGGTACAACTATTGCTATATGAAGAATGAGAAAAACAAAGAAACAGAATCTAAATAAATTCTGTAGGGAAAATTATGCAGGAACTGGTTTTGACAGAAAAACAGAAAATTGCCACATACAGAAACAGCAACGCAAGCAATTCGTTTCCTCTCCCTTTCAAGAAGGGGACGCACGCCCCAACATCTCTCCACACAATTGAGACGGCTGCCTCACTATTGGGGGACGGTCGCCCCACCATTGGGGGTGGGCGCCTCCCCCCTTATGCTTTCTTCACAAACCGTCCCACCTTCCCTCCCTGCGTTTCGTCTTCTTCCCTGTTTTATATTTTCTGGTTTTTTACACATTTTACTGTTTATGTTTTCTTTCCATTTACATTTAACCCAATAATAATCCAACCTCAACAACAACTACACTTCAAAATCAACTCCTCTAATCTCTATCAAAATCACCCAACAACACTCATAAATCCTAAAGATCAATTTTATCCCAAATAAAAAATATACCTATCAAACCCTAATTATAAGAGTTGGAATATCAAACCCCTTACCTCTAGCTTGGTTGATGATCCAAGGTGATGCTACCAATCCCAACCTCAAGCTTCCTCTCATGCTCCCTTGTTCAAGATCTTCCTCATCTTCTCCTCTTCTTCTTCTTTCCAAAACCCTCTCTTTTCTCTCTAGGTTTCTATTTTGGTTTTGTGTTTACAATGGAAAGAAAAGGAAAAGAAATTGGTTTTTATAACTTGTTTCCTACTAGTAAGCCAAGTCTCCATGTTTGGTTTTGGTATAATTGAATGGAAGGAAAATGAGGAGAAATGGTTCTAGTAATGGTACTTTCCTTATTTAGTAAGTCAAGGGTGAAAACCCAAATCTCATCAATTAATCCTCACACTCCTAACAAATTATATCATTAATATAATTAATTCAATTAATTAAAATAATTAGGAATTAAAATATCGGATTCGAATAATATTTTACGGACGAGCGGTCGCCGAGATAAATATAATTAATATAATTATTCTCGTCGCAAAATAAGCATCGATCGGTAACTTGAAAATATTAATATATTTTAATATTAATTAAAAACGGGCGTTACATTAACTGCCTTAGAAAATATGATACAAATGAGTTCTATATATAGAGACTCAAAATACAAAGATATAAATGCTACATAGGAAATGTTAAATATTAAATACTAGATATTTCCAAGGAGGTATAGATCCAAGGAATAGACTTTTCAAGTCCCAAGAGAATATTACTTTCAAACTTTCTTTGACTGCATTTAAGTTTATTCCAACAAAACTCCCCCATAAAATTAAATGCTTCTTCAATCCGTCATTCCCATCATCCTTTTGCCTCTGTCGAATAACTCCTTCGACAATGGTTTTGTGAAGATATCTGCAGCCTGGTCCTTGCTTGCTACATGTTTTAGTTCGACACTTCCTTCCTTCACGTGTTCTCGAATGAAATGGAATCGAACATCAATGTGTTTGCTTCTTTCATGATTCACTGGATTCTTCGCTAGTTTGATTGCTAACTTGTTGTCGACTAGAATTGTTGTTGCATCCTCTTGCCTTTGTTCCATCTTTCTCAATAGTCTTCTAAGCCATATTGCATGACATACACACCAAGATGCTGCTACATATTCTGCTTCACATGTCGAAAGGGTTACAATTGGTTGCTTTCTCGAAACCCAAGTGAAAGCAGTATTTCCCATGAAGAACACATAGTCTGAAGTGCTTTTTCGATCATCTATGTCTCCACACCAATCATTGTCAGAGTAGCCATTCAACTTGTACTCTTCTGTTCTTGAGTAAAACATTCCAAGTGACATAGATGCTTGGACGTATTGAAGGATTCTTTTCAATGCCTTCCAATGTGTGTGAACTGGTTCTTCCATAAATCGACTCACAATACCAACACTTAACTAAAGATCTAGCCTTGTGCAAGTCAGGTATCGAAGACTTTCTACCAAGCTTCGAAATTTACTTGCTTCGACACGCTCTCCCCCATTAAATTTCGAAAGCTTTGTTCCTGGTTCCATCGGTGTCGAAATTGGATTGCAACTATCCATTTTGAATCTCTTCAGGATGTCTTTTGCATACTTTTCTTGTGAGATGAAGATTCCTGTTTCTTCTTGTCGGACTTCTATTCCAAGATAGTATCTCATCAGGCCTAAGTCTGTCATTTCAAACTCACGAGTCATTTCGCTTTTGAATTCTTCGATCAAACTATCATTGTTTCCCATGAAGACCAGGTCATCAACATAAAGAGCAACAAGCAGAATGTCTTCTTTATTCTTCTTCACGTACAGAGCATGTTCATAAGAACATTGCTGAAAACCTTTCTCTTTGAGTATGTGTCAATGTGCGTATTCCATGTGCGTGGTGCCTGCTTCAGCCCATAAAGTGCCTTCTTCAATCTCAACACTTTTCCTTCGTTTTTGAATTTCCTGTATCCGGGTGGTATTTCGACATATACTTCTTCTTCGAGCACACAATTCAGAAAAGCTGATTTGACTTCCATCTGAAATATCTTCCATTTGAATTGAGCAGCTTGAGAAATGAGTAGTCGAATTGTTTCCATTCTTGCAACAGGTGCAATTACTTCATCATAGTCAATTCCTTCTTTCTGTTTGTAGCCTTTCGCCACAAGTCTCGCCTTATACCTTTTGATTTATCCTTTAGCATTCATCTTCTTCTTGAATACCCACTTCACACCAATAGTTTGACTTCCTTTTGGAAACTCAGCAAGTTCCCAAGTATTGTTATGTTCAATGGCCTTGAATTCTTCGTTTATGGCATTTTTCCATTTTTCATGCTTCTTCAAAACTAATGTTTTCAGAATCTGCCAACAGACATACAAGATGCACTTCTTCCGTGTTATCATACAAATCTTGTAAGCTTTGCATTTTGGGTTGTGAGGATTCATTCTCACTATCAGAGTTTTCATGATCTGTCGAAGTGTTTGTAGGCACAATAACATATGATTCTCCAATTTCAACCACTGCTTCTGTCAAACTGTTCCAGTTCCATTTACTTGCTTTGTTCACACGAACGTCTCTACTTACTATCAAATTTTTGTTTACAGGATCGAACAACATGTATCCCTTCGTCTTTTCATCATACCCAATGAGTATGTACTTTTGACTTTTGTCCTCAAGCTTTGTTCTTCGTTGATCTAGTACATGTGCATATGCAACACTACCAAAGACTTTGAAATGAGATACAGTCGGCTTCTGACCACTCCAAGATTCTTGTGGTGTTTGATCTCCTAGCATCGAATGGGGACATCTATTTTGCACATAGATTTCACATTGAACAGCTTCTTCCCAAAATCCCTTCGACATGTTCTTGCTCTTAAGCATTGATCAAACCATGTCAAGGATTATTTGATTCTTCTTTTCAGCCACTCCATTTTGCTGAGGTGAGTATGCTGCAGTCAAAAATCTTCTGATCCCCTATTCTTCATAATACTCCATGAATATTGTTGAAGTATACCCTCCTTCTCTATCTGATCGAAGGGCCTTGATGTGTCTATTAGTTGCCTTCTCTACCAATACTTTGAACTTTTTGAATACTTTGAATGCTTCAGATTTTTCTTTCAAGAAATAGACCCAAGTCTTTCTTGAGAAATCGTCAATGAACGAAATGAAATACTTCTTACCACTGAAGGATTCTGGAGTAATTGGCCCACATATGTCAGTGTGAATTAATTCGAGAATGTGTTTAGCCTGATAGTCAGTCTTCTTTTGAAACGAAGTTCTTGTTTGTTTGCTAAGAACATAATCTTCACAGAATCTACCTTCATATTCCATGTCTGGAAGTCCATGCACCATTTTCTTCTTTGCTAATCTCATTAACCCAGCATGATTTAAGTGACCAAAACGTAGATGCCATAGAGATACTTCGTCTTCGACATTAACCTGAAGACATTTCTCTCGAACTCTCCTCAAGTTCAACTTGTACATTCGATTCTTCCCCATTTCTACTTCAGCAACCAGATGTCCAGACTTATCTTTAAGGTGTAACGTTCGATCTTTCATGAGAATCGAATATCCCTTCTCAGTTAATTGTCCTAGACTCAGTATGTTTGCTTTGAGATCTGGCACATAATACACATCTTGGATTGATCCTATCAAGTCATCCTTCTGCACATAGCTAATTGTACCTTTTCCTTCGACCTTTATCTTCGATGCATCTCCAAAGGATACATGGCCATCTTCAATATTTGCAATCCCTCTAAACAGGTGTTTATAACCACACATATGGTTACTTGCTCCAGAGTCAAGATACCACATAGTGTCATTTTCTTCGTCTATTTCCTTTTGAGTCATCAGTAGAAAACCTTCATTCGAACCTGTATCTAGGGCAAAGTTTGTTGTTTCTTCCACTTTTCTTTTGAGACGACAATCTTTTGAAAGATGTCCCATCTTTCCACAGTTGTAGAAACTGTAGGAATTACAGTCCTTCGCATAGTGCCCCTATTTGTTACATTTGTAAAATTCAATGTTTGTGTAGTTTGTTCGACCACCTCTTTGACCATGTCCTCTGCCACGCCAGTATTATTGGCTTGATTGTCCTCTTTCGAAGTTGTTGTTTTGATAGCTTCGACCACCATCACGTCCTCCATGACCATGTCCTCTCCCATATAAATTTTGAGAGAATAATGTTCTTTCGTCTCTGGCAACTTCCTTGGGTTGATCTGCATCATCAGATGCCTCCTCCTTCTTTTCCAACTTGCGTTGTTCGTGTGCTTCGAGAGAACTTGCAACTTCTTCGACAGTAACTCTCGAAAGATCCTTCGATTTCTCTATTGCACATACTATATTCTCAAACTTGTTTGTCAAAGATCTCAAATTCTTTTCGACAACACAAGCATTAGTTAATGCTTCTCCATTTTGACTCAGTTTGTTTGCCACCATTTGCACACGCGTTATGTATTCCGACACGGACTCCGTCTCCTTCATCTTCATTCTTTCTAGTTCACCTTGAAGAGTTTGCAAGCGAACTTGCTTGACTCTATTTGCTCCTCTGAACGCTCTTTCAAGAGTGTCCCACGCTGCTTTCGACATAGTCGAACCAACAATCTTCTCAAAGGCTAATTCATTGACATCCCTAAACAAAATGTACAATGTTGTTTTATCTTTCGATCGCATCTCTTTCAACGCCTTGTTTTGGGCTGTTGTGTACCTAGTTGTATTAGCCAGCTCTGCAAACCCATCATTTGTTACTTCCCACATATCTAGAGATCCAAGAAACGCCTTCATCTGGATACTCCAATTTTCATAATTTGACTTTGATAGTTGTGGCAGTGGAATCTAATTCATCATGTTCGCCATTGCTATGATACCAATTTGAAGACAACAACAAGACAATAATAAATATAAATTATCTAGAGGTGGTGTTTAGAGGATTGCAACTTCTTTAGTATATTGAAATGTTTAACTGCCTTAGAAAATATGATACAAATGAGTTCTATATATAGAGACTCAAAATACAAAGATATAAATGCTACATATTAAATACTGGATATTTCCAAGGAGGTATAGATCCAAGGAATGGACTTTCAAGTCCCAAGAGAATATTACTTTCAAACTTTCTTTGACTACATTTAAGTTTATTCCAACAAATTACTCTAATAGAACTGAGGTAGATCTTAGAGAAGGCTTTTCAATAGTTGCTTTTCTTATTCTCGCCAAACTCGTTGAGTCTTTGTCTCAAAGACATTGGTTTTTTAACTCAAGG
The DNA here is from genome assembly GCA_021764765.1 of Vicia sativa. Taxonomy (NCBI): domain Eukaryota; kingdom Viridiplantae; phylum Streptophyta; class Magnoliopsida; order Fabales; family Fabaceae; genus Vicia; species Vicia sativa. Next base: position 137,201,500 of record CM038796.1, read on the forward strand.
AGGTTGGGAATGAAAATGAGATATGCGTTGATGGTGGCAGTTTATCAAAAGCAGCTAAAGCTTTCTACCTCGGAAAGGACCAGACACTCGACCTATGAGATTGTGAACTACATTGTAGTTGATGCTTATAGAATGGGAGAATTTCCATGGTTGTTTCACTTAACATGGACTTCTGCATTGCAACTTGTTCTTTCCATTGTTATCCTTTTTGGTGTTGTTTGTATTGGTGCTCTTCCCAGTTTAGTCCCTCTTCTTATATGTGGACTTCTCAATGTACCTTTTGCAAGGATCTTGAAAAATTGTCAGTCACAGTTAATGATTGCACAGAACGAATGTCTTCGATCCACTTCAGAGATTCTAAATATATGAAGATCATTAGGTTACAATCATGGGAAGAAAAATTCAAGAAGTTAATCGATTCGTTACGCGATAAAGAGTTTGTATGGTTGTCTAAGGGACAAAAACTAAAAGCTTTTGGATCATTTCTTTATTTGATGTCTCCTACAATGATATTTGTTGTTGTTTTCCTTGGATGTGTTATTTCTAAGAGTGCACCATTGAATGTTGAAACCATTTTCACAGTTCTTGCAACATTGAGGAACATGGCCGAACCTGTTAGAATGATCCCTGAGGCTCTATCCATTATGATTCAAGTTAAGGTTTCCTTTGACCGTCTCAATAACGTTTTGCTTGATGAAGAAATAAACATGATAGTGAAAGAAACTTCAAGCATTGTTCGGGTAACGCTGTGGAAATTCAAGATGGCAACTTCATTTGGGATCATGAATTTGTGTCTCCAACCTTAACACATGTGAATTTAGAAATCAAACGGGGACAAAAAATAGTAGTTTGTGGAGCAGTTGGTGCTGGAAAATCATCACTTTTGTATGCAATACTTGGAGAGATTCCCAAAATTTCAGGAACTATAAGTTACTAATAGAACATAGTCATGTGAATAAACATAGTATAGTATCTCCAAATTTGTCACCCTTGATATTTTACTATAATGGAAAATAGGTTAGTGTAGGTGGAAATCTTGCCTATGTTTCTCAATCTTCATGGATACAAAGTGGAACAGTTCAAGATAATATACTCTTTGGCAAGCCAATGGACAAAACAAGATATGAGAAAGCAATCAAATCTTGTGCCTTAGATAAGGATCAATGATTTTAGCCATGGTGATCTTACAGAAATTGGTCAGAGAGGGATTAACATGAGTGGAGGACAAACGCAAAGGATTCAACTAGCTAGAGCAGTCTACAGGAATGGATTTGTGATAACACGAAATCGTATCATTTATATTCCATGAAATTAACCCGTTTTATATTATTTTGACCCGATTAACTCCCGAATATTTCGAGTTTGTCATTACTTTTTGCAGGTATTCATAACTTAGCTCAAAACAGAAGAAAACATGAAACAATGCAAGAAAGCATCAAAGAACAGAAGAAAAAGATGAATCTGTCAAAGAAATGCAGATTTTGTAGTAGTGACGGTCGTAACACATCTGCCACGACCGTAAGACATCATGAAGCGTGTTACGACCGTAACACATCTACCACGACCGTAACACGGAGAAACACCAAAGCTGCTCGTAACACACCTGTAACGAGCGTAACGCGCATATTAGTTAATTTAAAAGTGCAGAACGTGGTGAAGTTAAATAGAAGGAGTTTTCAAAACTCCTGATTTCTCTCAACCTCACAGCCACGTTCAACAACTCAACCACGATCAACCATGTTCCTATATTTTTGGAGAATTTCAAGTGAAGCTACGTGTGTGAAAATCTTCTCCAACTGCCAGTTTCCATTCTCCTATAAATACCTCAGCTTTCAACTTTAAGAGTACAGAGCAATTTTCATTTTACTTGTGCGGAAGCTCTGCCGAAATCGAACCCAGTTTATTTCAGTTATTATTTTTTCTGCATTCGTTCATTTCCATTGTTTTAATTTCACTGCCCAAATAATAATTTCCAACATTAGGCAATTATTATTCTAGTTTAGGATTTTTTTTATTCAAGCTTCAATTGTCAGATAGATACCAAGTCCAAGTTTCCGATTTGTGGAAGAGGGATTGAAGTATTGGCTTTATTTTCAGGTTTTTATTTTACAATTGTATTACAGTACCTTTTAATTAATTAATTCAAGTTTCATTTATTATTTATAATGTCCGTTTTATATTTGTTTGTTTTTATTTCCTGTGAGTTCATTTTAATTCCTATGGCTAGCTAAACCTTTAGTGTCGGTATGGAATAGTTAGAGACAATAGGCATCTGATCAAACTTTGGCTAAAACCTTAATCAACTTAACTCTGGTTGTAACTTTTTATGCTTAAAAATAAAACCTTCGTTACGAAAGTAAGAAGAGTAAATAGGTTAGATCGAGACCACGAAAGTGTGAGGTTTTTAACCGGATAGCTAAAGTTAGGCATTTGATTTAAATACAGTGAAAGCGCTTTAAAACAGATTAGAATTAATTATGTTTCCAAAAAGTATTTCTAAACACTTATAGGCTAGCGAAAGCAGGTATAGGGCTTTAGACATATAATCCGAGATAAGACCATGAAAGTGTGAATTGAGGGTTTTTAAACTGATGAATTCTACAGATAAACTAAGTTGACCATCCTTATATGCTTAAGTCCGATTAGATCCTTTAGGTCGACTCTATTACATACCGACCATTTCATTCCATTATTAATTTAAAATCAATTAGTTTACCTTCCTTAACCTTCCCAAAACCAAACGTGACAATTTCCGCCTTAGCTAAACTAGCATTACTTTGCCGCACTAGAGTGATTACAAAGTCCCTGTGGATTCGACAATCTTTTATTACTACCGCGATAGGCTGTGCGCTTGCAGTTAAGATACTGTTAGACACATTAGGTTTATCGCACATCAAGTTTTTGGCGCCGTTGCCGGGGACTTTGATCTAGTCACTAGTGCACTCTTAAAGTAGCACTGTCTAGACTAAGGCAACTATTTATTTTCCCTTTTGTGTATGCCAAATACTCGATCTCAAGGCGGTCCTTTGCATATACCCATATACGATATCGAGCGTTATCTTCGATTAAGAAGACGAATTCAAGAGTACCGTGAACTCAACGATCTTCCACCGTCTATTCTTCCAGATCTCAACGAGTTACGAAGAATGGCTGATCCACCTCCTCCTCCTCGTCCTCTTAAGGATTACGCAGTTCCTTCTCAAGCGGAGCCTCATAATATATTACGCTATCGCTCGAAATGATTTGTGAAACTTCGCTTCTTTCCGCGTTCGGAGAACCGGTTCTGGAGCTCCTACTGACGACCCAAATTTACATCTATCAGTGTTTGTGCAGTACGCAGACATTGTGAAAGCGAATGGAGTAAACCCCGAGGCGATACGATTGCGCCTATTTCCTTTTTCTTTAAGAGACAGAGCTCGTGCTTGGCTTCAATCTCTTCCTTCCAACTCAATCACCACTTGGGATGAGTTGAAGAAAGTCTTCTAAGCTAGATATTTTCCTCCAAGCAAAACTGCTATACTTAGAGCCAACATCAATGGTTTCAGACAGAAAGATAATGAATCTTTATTCGAAGCATGGTGTCATACCCCAAAATTTTCCCTCCATCTTCTCAAGATATTTCATACATCCATACTCAAGGATTCCTCAAGAGTTGATCAGACAAACTCTCTCCTAGACAATCAACCCAAACTAGGGTTTGGTATTTCTCAGATCAAGATGGGTTTCCAACATCTCCAATGGTCTTCATGCCTCCTCATATGCTTCAAAGATTCTCCATGTCAAGTTTCAAGCCTTACAAGTCAAGTTTCCTCAGACAATTGCTCAGATGGTTGAAAATCAATTGTATTGGACAAAAAGTCAACTGTGGTCAACATACAGCCAAACTTCATGATTTTTGGTCAACATCCTCATTTTGAAGTTACATTCATCATTTGATCAAGGGTTGATCATGATTCATCAAGAAAACTCAAGATTTGCTCAAAAGTCAAACTTTCTAAATTAGGGTTTCTAGATGAAAAGTCAACTGAACTTTGACTGATCATAACTTCTTCATACTTTCTCAGAAATTTTTCCACCACCTCTTGTTTTGAAGGAAATTAAATTCTCTACAACTTCATGTCTCACAAGAATGTCCAAAAAATGCTTCATTTGAGAGGTATGGCTCAAGACATTACAGGTCATTTTCAAAGTCAACAAAAAGTCAACTTTTTGTTTTGAGGATATATTGAGAATGGAAAATCCAATTGAGATGAGACCAAAAAGGTTGGTTAGAGGACTCTTATAGCTTTTCAAAAAGTCCAAGAACACTCAAAAATGTGGAAAATTGAGCAAGATACACTATTCAGAAGTTGGGCAATTTTGGACAATTGCACAAAAGGACATTTTGGTCAAAATGCAAAATTTTCCAAATGGGCCTAAAATCTTTTGATCCAAACTTGTTCATGACATTATTCTTGACCCATAAATGCTTGGCCATGGTGATTTTCTATTTTTATGATTTATCTTTGAATTTTAGAACATTTAATTCAAAAATAAATTATATAAAATATGAAAATAATGTATTTTTTCAAATGGATTGGATTTAAATTTTCCTTGAAGTCCAAGATAGCCCATAGCTATTACCGAATTCGTGCTAGCCTCTTACATGGAAGGAATATCAATTTTTTTCAAAGATTTGATTTATTTTTAAAGAGAAAATATTACACATTGATTGATCAATCTTTTTTCACTCTCTTTGCCATCCAAATTCTCTCTATAAATACCAAACATCATGGACAGCAAGCAAAACGAAACCCTAGCTCAAGCCAAACCCTTATTCTTGCAAAAAATTTCTCAAAACTTTTGAAAATCGAATTCCATACAACAGCCACTTTCAGCCATCAAAAACCATCCCATTGTCTTCAGGAGGTAGGTTTGAGTAAGTATACACTCTTATCATTGATCAAAGCAAGCTGAATCGACGCATATACATACATACATATTCAAAACTTTTTGATTTTTGCATTTTTATTATCTGTTGGTTTCAATTGATTTTAACGATTTGGTTGTGTTCATGAGGTTGCATATGATGGATCTGGGCCATCGTTTCAAAGCTTGTACGTGGGAATCACGATTTGCCATGGCTAGGGCTTTTTGAACTGTATATCGATCGAACCGGCCTATACAGGCACTTTTAGGGAAAACTGAGGCCACCATTGGAATCGCAAGGGTCGATTTAGGGGGGTAGGGTATTCCTTTGCCATTTATCTTTCATGTTTTGCAGGTTTTGGATTTTGCTTGATCGGAGGAGAAGACGACCGGAGCTAGGGCTCCGGCGTCGTTGACCGATGTTGAATCCGGCAAAGCAGGCGTGGCGGAAGCAAGCAATCTGATTCGTCCATCCAGTCAACTAGGGTCCACGCGTGGCTGACTCAGTTTGAAATATAATCCTGACGCGTCATCACTCATATACCATTGGTTTTCACTCTCAAAACACCAAATGTCAAGTGGTGTAGTGGTAAAGGCGTTGGTTTGCAAAGATACTCTCAAAGGTCACAGGTTCGAGTCATGCCAGGACCGGTTCTTTCTTTTCTTTTCACAAACTCAAACTTTTTACTATTTTTTCTATTTTCTTATTATTTAATATTTTTGCATCAATTTAATTTCTTTTCATGATTTTATTTCTGCATTAAAAAATCATCACAAAATATTTTTCTTTTTACATTATTTCCAGAAAACCTTTATTTAATTTATAAAATTAAAAAATATAATTTTGCATGCATATTTATTTTTATTCATAATTTTGCATTTAAATCACTTTTAATTCATTTTTAATTATTAAAATGCATTCAAAAAATCCCAAAAAATTATTTTTGCATATTTATATTATTTTCAGCATGTCATATTTTTCTTATTTTAAAACTTGCATTTTTCTAACATTTTTTCTCTTATTCGATTCATCTCGTATTTTCCAGTTCTCATTCTTTACAGTTGATCCGATTCGACGATTTTTCTTTATCATTTTATTTTTCCAATAATGTAACTGTCTATGGGATGTAATAGTTTAAATTAGGCTTTTATTTTCCGCAAAGTTTAAATTATGTATCTGCCCCAAAGCCATGTAATAGCGTAGGACATTTACCTTTTCGCACTTTACATTCCGCATTTTAATTTCCGCACTTATAAACTGCTAGTAACTAGGCGTGTATGGCAAGATAATAATGAACATAGCCCACTAATTTTCAAGATAAAATATCTGAAATCAACACACTCTTTTCACACATGCACCCCTTAGGGTAATTCTCTCTCGTTGCCTTTACGAATTCAAAATGGTCATGTCCCTCGAACGTAGAGGTATTCTAGCACTGTTGCCTTCAAAACAAATCATCATAGTCCCTTCGATACAAAGATCATAGACCCACGATGTCGCCTCCGAATACATGATCTTGACCCTCAATTGTCGCCACGAAAATGATGATAGTCCTTCGAATGTGCTAGGATACTTCCTACAAGTTGCTTTCTATGACCATCTGATGTCCCTTCGAATGTCCCGTTTACATCCAACAAATAGAGTTACCTACCAACTAATGGTATGGATAGCGCTATTCTAAAGGAACGTAAAATAACACGAAAACGACCAATTCTGAGTAGGTAATAAGACTTTTAGTTGCTTGCTCAAATCAAAATACTTTTTCACACCTCACACTTTTGTCAAAGTTCAAACTCTTTTCAAAACGAAACATTTCCGAACACTTTGTATACATTCCTACATGAATCATTACAAAGTCAAAGAGAAATGCCTTTTCAAAACATCTTTGTCAAACACACAGAAAACACAATTTTAAAGTGATCTAAGAGCAACTAAGAGCCCGTAGATAACTACGGATGGAAAGGAGTGCTAATACCTTCCCTTTTCATAACCTTCTCCCTTACTCAGAATCTAACGAAGGTCTTTTTCTGTACTTTTACCTTCCCTTAATTGGATAAAATAAAATTCGGTGGCGACTCTTGCTATCTGCACATTTGCGATACAACACTAAAAAAGTCAGTTCACCGTATCAGAGTTCTGGTGCCCCAAAGTCTTGGTATCAGTCTTCTTTACCAGAAAAAGTTAGAAGATAACCGAACAGTTACCCTCTACTTGAATTTTTCCACTCTTGATACCAGCTTCAATACGCTCGCCTGTCAGTTCCTACCTTGTCTTGAGTTTAGGGTTTAGGGTTTAGGGTTTAAGGTTCCCAAGGAATGGAGTTCTGGTGCCCCAAAGTCTTGGTATCAGTCTTCTTTACCATGCCCCAAGCGTGTATGAACCTTTGTCGGTAATTCTGGAGATCGTGATTGTAGTCGAACACAATATCTTGGAGAAGCATATCATGTGGACCATCTCTTCGAGCAAAACCAAACTGACGTAGAGCTAAGGAAGGGTTGTAAGTAATACCTCCCCTTATACCAAGTAGTGGTACATTAGGGAATTCTCCACAACGCTCAATGAATGTGAAGTCCTTTTGAGAGAAAAGATTCCAACGGATATCTGAATGAGAGAGTGACATCAGTCTTTGAGACCACTTCATCCTTTGTTCATTCTTCAAAACTGATGGAGGAAGGTGCGAAATAAACCACCTAGAAAGTAACGGTATGCAACACATGAGAGTTCCTTGTCTCTTAGTAGTACGAGTGTGGAGAGAATGCAGAATATCTCCAAGTAAGGTAGGCACAGGATTGCGGGTAAGGAACAACTTGATGGCGTTGACATCTATGAATTGATCCGAGTTAGGGAATAGAACCAAACCATAGATTAGCAAGGCCACAATGTCTTCAAATGCATGGAAACTCATAACTTTGAGGAATTCTCGGGCTTTCTTAATTAAGAACTTGGAAAGTAAACCCTTAATTCCGCTTCTAGTTTCCCAATTGGCTTCAATGTCTGAGCGCTTAAGATGTAAGGCTGATGCAATCTCTTCGTACCTAGGAACTTTTTCTAGACCGGTGAATGGCATTTGGTCAAGAATAGGTATCCCAAGTAGCTTAGAGAACTCTTCCAAGGTAGGAACCAACTGATAATCTGGGAATGTAAAGCAATGGTGTTTCGGATCAAAGAACTGGAATAGGACATGCATCATATCTTCTTCAAAACCGGAGATAACCAAATCAAGTAGATAACCATGTCTTTTGATGAACTGAGCATGGTCGGGAATTTCTGAAACCAATTCTTTGAGCGGAGAAGGTATACCCATGAAGTTGATTCGGATAGTCTTTCTAGAAGCCATAATTCCCTACAAAACAGAGCAAAGATAAATCCCTAGGTCCTTGAAATAGTTAGAAATGATATGCAATGCGAATGATGTCATGATGTCATGTTTAGCACACACAAACAATTCACACAATGAGCCTAGGTTTAAGGCTTGCATGAGGTATAGGTGATTACCCTACCAAAAGTTTGAGTTGGTTCATCCTGTCCTATAATAGTAACCGGGTTCTAGGAATCTCACATCATTGATCTTTCTCGTAGGCGTTTATTTCAATACGACTACCAAGTGGTCGACCGAAAATATCCCAAAAGTCTGATCTTAATGAGCGTAGCATCGAGTATCAGCCAACCTTAGTCTGCACCAAAGCCGGCCATCTCACTACCTTCTAATGGCCAAGATGGGTCAATTAAGGTTCTAAAAGTTTAGTTAGCGCTTGATGACACCACGCAGAAGCCAAATACTATCCTCAACTTGGGAATGAAGAGTATCAGGACATCCAAAGTGTCACGCTAACGTAGCCATCATGTTGACCGTTTTGATATACTTCTAACGGTCGCGACGATTTATTGCTACTTACCTAAAAGGAAACCCGGATCCGGGTGTAGGATCCCCCACAAATATAATACCCAAGCAACCCTTAAAGATAAAGCAAGCAAGTCAAACAAAAAGCAGTAAAAATGATCTAGAAATCCTTAAGGCATTCTCTCTTTAGGGTGTCTCCCCGGCAGAGTCGCCAGTTCTGTGATACGGTGAACTGACTTTTTAGTGTTTGTATCGCAAATGTGCGGATAGCAAGAGTCGCCACCGACTTTTATTTTTATCCAATTAAGGGAAGGTAAAAGTACGAAAAAGACCTTCGTTAGATTTCGAGTAAGGAGAAGGTTATGAAAAGGAAGGTATTAGCACCCTTTCCATCCGTAGTTATCTACGGGCTCTTAGTTGCTCTTAGATCACTTTAAAAATTGCTTTCTGTGTGTTTGACAAAAATGTTTTGAAAAGGCATTTCGCTTTGACTTTGTAATGATTCATGTAGGAATGTATACAAAGTGTTCGGAAATGTTTTGTTTTGAAAAGAGTTTGAACTTTGACAAGAGTGTGAGGTGTGAAAAGTATTTTGATAGAGCAAGCAACTAAAAGTCTTTCATTACCTACTCAGAATTGGTCGTTTTCGTGTTATTTTACGTTCCTTTAGAATAGCGTTAGCCATACCATTAGTTGGTAGGTAACTCCATTCGTTGGATGTAAGCGGGACATTCGAAGGGACATCGGATGGTCATAGAAGGCAACTTGTAGGAAGTATCCTAGCACATTCGAAGGACTATCATCATTTTCAGGCGACAATCGAGGGTCAAGATCATGTATTCGGAGGCGACATCGTGGGTCTATGATCTTTGTATCGAAGGGACTATGATGATTTGTTTTGAAGGCAACAGTGTTAGAATACCTCTACGTTCGAGGGACATGACCATGTGAATTCGTAAGGCATCGAGAGAGAATTACCCTAAGGGGTGCATGTGTGAAAAGAGTGTGTCGATTCGGATATTTTTATCTTTGAAAATTAGTGAGCTATGTTGATTTTAGTCTTGCCATACACGCCTAGTTACTAGCAGTTTATAGGGTGCGGAAATTAAAATGCGGAATGTAAAGATGCGGAAAGGTAAATGTCCTACGCTATTACATGGCTTTGGCGTATACATAATTTAAACTTATGGAAAATAAAAACCTAATTTAAACTATTACATCCCATAAACATTACATTATTGGAAAAATGAAAAAAGAAAGAAACGGAATAACACGTAAAAGAATGAGAAATCGGAAAATACGAGATGAATCGAATAAGAGAAAAATGTTAGAAAAATGCAAGTTTTGAATGAGAAAAATATGACATCTGGAAATAACATAAACATGCTAAAATAATTTTTGGGATTTTTGAATGCAATTTAATAATTAAAACTAATTAAATGTGATTTAAATGCAAAATTATGAATAAAAATAAATATGCATGCAAAATTATATTTTTAATTTTATAAATTAAATAAAGGTTTTCGAAATAATGTAAAAGAAAAATAATTTTGGTGATTTTAATGCATGAAATAAAATTATGAAAAGAATTAAGATTGTATGAAAATATTAAATAAAATAGAAAAATAGAAAAGTTTATAAAAGAGAAAAACCAAATGGTCACGGGAGAATCGAACCCAGGACCTTGCTCACAGATCCACGCCTTTCCTGAACTAGCGTGCTTCATTTTGGAAACCGCGTGAATAAAGAAGAACAAGTGTCGCTCCCTGATGCTCCAGATCACGCGCCAAGCTTCGTCTTCCTCAGTTTGAAATTTTGAAAACTCTGCGTCGGCCATTGTTCGACGCTACGTCCCTAGCAAAATCAAAAATCACACACAGATAATATAAATAAATTTTAAGACCATGGTTCGATTCCTGGGATCATTCCGAATGCATTGGTATAGGTCTCATGGTCCAATTTTTCCATTTAAGCAAAGCCCTAAATCGAACCCAGAAACCCTAGATATGGTATATCACGATCCAGGCCATGGAAATGTAATCAAAGTGCCCAGAATGCTTGCAAACTCATCACTAATCACAAAAACAAACACAAAACATGTTAATAATGCATGAACAATAGAATACGATTTTGAAATTTTTAAGAACAAACCGATTTCGGATTTCACGATTCTGGATGGTTTTGGATGATGTAAGGGTCTGAATCGACTCAGAACAACCCAAGGAATGCAATGGAATCCTCAAAATCGATTGAAACCAGCTGGATCAGTGGCTGCTACTTGCTTGTGTACCACGGTTTTTTTGAATTGCAATAGGGTTCTTGAGCCAATTTTTCTACCCTAATTCGTGTGGTATGTATCATGTATATATAGTAGAAGGATTCAGAGCTGTTTTGGGAAAGAATTAATCAATGATCAATGCCAATCAAATTTGATTTTTTGTACAAAATCAAATCTTCCAATTTTGATCAAATTTCAATCCAATCTTGCCATATCCATCAAATTTCGAAAATTGCTGGCTTTTAATGAGTTGCTTGGATCTCAAGGAAGAAATAAAAATCAAGTTTGCAATTAATTTTGATTTTATACTTTATTTTTGAATTTAATTTGTATTTAAATGAATAAATTCCAAATTAAATAGAAAAATAAAATAAAAATTCGTGGCATTGGGCTTGGATATTACTAATGGTGTGAGGAATAAGTTTGGATGAAGAAAAAGTAGGCCCATTTGCAAAGTTTTTGATTTTTAGAAGCATCTCTCTTTGTGCACTCTTTCAAAATTGCCCAACTTGTGAATGGTGTATCTTGCTCATTTTTCCATATTTTTGAGTGTTCTTGGACTTTTTGGAAAGCTCTAAGAGTCCTCTAACCAACCGTTTTGGTCTCATCTCAATTGGAGTTTCCATGCTCAATATATCTTCAAAACAAAATGTTGACTTTTTGTTGACTTTGAAAAGGACCTGTAATGTTTTGATCCATACCTTCCAAATGAAGCATTTTTTGAACATTCTTGTGATACATGAAGTTGGAGAGAATTGAATTTTCTTCAAAACAAGAGGTGGTGGAAAAATTTCTGAGAAAGTATGAAGAAGTTATGATCAGTCAAAGTTCAGTTGACTTTTCATCTAGAAACCCTAATTTAGAAAGTTTGACTTTTGAGCAAATCTTGAGTTTTCTTGATGAATCATGATCAACCCTTGATCGAATGATGAATGTAACTTCAAAATGAGGATGTTGACCAAAAATTATGAAGTTTGACTGTATGTTGACCACAGTTGACTTTTTCTCCAATACAACTGATTTTCAACCATCTGAGCAATTGTCTGAGGAAATTTGACTTGTAAGGCTTGAAACTTGACATGGAGAATCTTTGAAGCATATGAGGAGGCATGATGAACATTGGAGATGTTGGAAATCCATCTGGAGCTGAGAATTGCCAAACCCTAGTTTGGGTTGACTGTCTAGGAGAGAGTTTGTCTGATCAACTCTTGAGGAATCCTTGAGTATGGATGTATGAAATACCTTGAGAAGATGGAGGGAAAATTTTGGGGTATGACACCGAGCTTTCTTCTTTACTTCCCTTTTTACTCTTCCTTGCATTCTTCTCTTTCTTTTTACTTCCTTTACCATTTTCTTTCCCCTCTTCAACTAAGTTTGCCTCCTTTACAACGTCATTGCTCTTCTTTTCAACTAAATCTTCCGACTCATCCTCCTCTATATCTTCATTATTTTTTTCAACTACTACATCATTTTCAACTAAATTATCCTCCACATCAACATCATCATTTTTTTTAGAGGGAAGGTGAGGGTATGGTAGGCTTCTCAATGGATAAGTAACTTCCTTCTCTTTTCTCTTTTTCATTTTCTTCTTCTTATCCTCTACTATCTCCTTTTCAACTACACCATTCTCCTTTTCATTTTCAACTAAAACTTCCAATTCATCCTCCTCTACATCTTCATCGCTTTCACAATCCGTCATCTCATTTTTATTTATAGTGAAAATTGCTTTGCAATACTCCTTCAGGTTTCCTTGAGTAGTTGGAGAAAATGAGGTCGAAGCCTTTTGATCGGAAATTTGCTTAGCTAGTTGCCCCACTTGAGTTTCCAAATTCCTTATAGATGCCTCCGTGCTCTTTTGGTTAGCCATAGAAGCTTGCATGAATTGAGCTAGAGTGTCTTGAATGTTGGAAGATCTCACTTGATTTTGAGGTTGATTTTGTGGTTGAGCTTGATTTTGATTTTGAGTTTGATATGGATTTTGCCTTCCTTGATTGTTGTTGTCTTGTCTCCACCCGCCTTGATAACCTTGATTACCCCTTTGTTGGTAACCTTGTCCTTGATTTTGATAAGGGTAAGAAACTCGTTGTTGGTATCCTTGCCCTTGGTTGGCCATATAGTTTGCTTCCTCATTTTCCGGAGGACAAAATCCGGTTTTATGATCTCCTTTACACAATTCACAACAAGCTATTTGGTGAGCTTTCTTACTTGATGTTCCTTGAAACTCCATGATTTGTTGAGGGAGTCTTGCCATTTGTTTTGTCAATTCTTCAACTTGTTTCGCAAACAATTTGTTTTGCGCCACAAGTGCTTCGTGACTCGAACCAATTTCTAGAACTCCCGTTTTCACTTGTACACCTCCTTGATCATGTTGAGTTTGATGATCATTCCTCCCCATCTTCTCAATTATTTGGATTGCTTCATATGGTGTTTTTGCCATCAAAGAACCTCCCGCCGTGGCATCCAACAACAATTTGTGTTAAGGTTGGAGACCATTTCGGAAAATATGAATTTGTGTAAGCTCGTCAAAACCTTGGCTAGGACACTTCCTAAGCATAGATTTGTACCTTTCCCAAGCCCGATTCAAAGGCTCGTTTACTCCTTGTAAAAATACCGAGATTGCGGTCTTTGCCTCCATGAAACGTGATTGAGGGAAAAATCTTTCAAGGAATTTTTCCTCCAAAACATTCCAATTTGTCATGGTTTCTTGCAATTGGTCTAGATACCAATCTTTTGCCTTCCCCACTAGAGAATGAAGGAAAAGCCTTTGAAAGTATTGTTCTTCTTGGTCTTCCGGAGCCCCAGCCGCTCCCGCGATCTCATAGAACTTAGTAAGGTGGGTGTAAGGATCTTCATGGTCATGGCCATGAAATGGACTTGCATAGAGAAGTTGAAGCAAGCCCGTTTTCATTTTCGCGACCCTTGCATTTGCTTGTCGAGAAAATTGGGCGTTGTGACGAGGGCTATTGACACACGGCCCCCGCGGTGGTGGTGGTGGTGGTTGATTCTCCGCCATAGTGGTGACTTCTCCAAACACGGGTGGTGTTGAAGAAGCAGATGTTTCTCCTCTTTCTCCTCTTTCTTGCCTTTGCCTAGCTTGTCTTTTTCTTCTTTTAGCACTACTATTAAGTCTTCTAGCCGTCCTTTCAATTTCGGGATCGAAAAGGAGTTGGTCGGCCAGAATACTTCCCCGCATAAACTAATTCCTGAAAAAGTCTAGCCACACAAAAGAAACAAAGAGAGATTAGAAGAAAATGTCTTAAAACACACAACTATTGCTATACTAACAACATCAAACGCCAATCCCCGGCAACGGCGCCATTTTGTTGTAGGTTTATTCCGCGAACAAAGTATTTTTAATTATCGATTCCACAGGGATTGGTGTATGTTGTAGTCTTTCAATAAGAAAGTGTATTTTAAGATTATGTAACCCAAGGGTTTGTTATCTACTCTACTAGTACCATGAGTTTCCAAACAAATAACTAAATCAATATTTTCAAAAAGAGAGTTATGGTTTGGATTCAAGAGAGTTGGAGTTTGTTTTCAAATATGGAGGCATGTCAAGCTTAGTTTCATTGATCTATTTTCATACATATTCAATTAATCAAGTGATGAACATAACAGATGATTTTTATAAATACATATCCTCTCAATCTTGTAGATTTCCCACCAAGATTGTGAATGTTATCATGTTAATCTTTGTATGATTCCTCACTACAACTATTGACATGAAAATCATTAAGTTCAATATTTTGTAAACACTAACACACAAATCTATCCCTAGCATTTGTTCATTAGTGGATGAATATCCTAGGTCTACTTTGAAGTATTCTTTTCCAAGCAAAACTCAAAGCATAAAGATGAAGAACAAAGATATTCAACTATATTAATCATCAACCATGTTCATACACAAATAGATTAAAAGAAATACATACTATATAGATCAACTACCTCTAATCTTGACACAAAAAGAGCTTAGCCACTCATTTCCATGGTTGCTTGCTCTCAAGATTGTTGGTAGAAATGATGAAAATCAAGAAGATCAAGAAGAAAAGCTATGGTGTTCTTTTACAAATTCTTGCCCTAGATTTACAAAGATGAAAGATAATGATCATGAAGTGATGCTTCCTTCCTTTACAAGCCAAAAAGTCAGCTGGAAGTGATGGGTTGGTGGCCAAAAGGTGAAAGCATGGGTTTGTCCTTTTTGAATTTGAGACCGCTAAGTGCAGTTATGAAAGCACGCTCATGCTGGCACCGTGCTGAGCGCGACCTGTAGCATGCTTCCTTCATCCAAAAATATCTTCAAAAAGAATCATCCCTAAAGCTCTTCAAAATTCTTGAATCCAAGCTTGGGAGAATTAGTCAATAAAATCCTACAATTGAAAGTTAAATAAGTTAAATAATATATATTAAACAAAACCTAAATAAAAACCTAATTAAACCAAAATACTAGAATAAATAATACTAATTATATGAAAAGGTATTGTTAAGGACCACAAAATCATGTACAAAATAACTACAATTTGGTCCTTAACATCTCTTTCACAAGATGAAAGATAAGATGAACCATTATGTCAAAAAACGAGGGAGGAAAATACATTTCAAGATCACACAAAGTAACAACTATTTCTTTTTGCAGTGTTGGTAAGATCTCAAGATCGATCACCTTATTGCAAATTTACTTGAAGAAAAAACACAGTTTAGTTATTGCGCTTCTTACTTTTTCTGGCAGAATAGAACGTATACCTATCAGTAGAAAATGTTCCATTATAACATGGCAATCACACTTCTTTAAACTCTTTAACTTGAGGGCTTTCATAGACACAAGTCTTCTAATATCTGATGAGTAGCCTTCTAGAACTTTAACTTCACTTAGGAACTTACATAATATTTTTTTCTCCTTTCTAGATAGAGTGTAAACAGTATGTGGTAGATATGTTCGTCTTCCTTTTTTCACGAGTCCCAATTCAATTCTTATTCTCATCTCTACCATGTCCTCGCTTTCTTTAAGGTCATCCTTAGACTTCTCTTTTATATTGAGTAACGTACCAATAACACTATCAAATATATTTTTTTCAATATGCATAACATCAAGAAAATGTCTTACGTACAAAGATTTCCAATATGGCAATTAAAAAAAAATCGACCTCTTCTTCCACCCACCTATGACAACTTTATGTGCAAAAGGCTTGCCAAAATGAATACTCACATCTTTCACCTTTTAAAAAATTTGATCACCTATCAATCCAGGAGGAGCTCTACGTTGTTCGGTATCTTCGTTGAATGCTTTTCTCCATCCACGATATTGATGTTTAGAACTTAAGAATCTACAATGGATGAGAAAGACATTCTTCTGACAAGCTTTCAATCTCGTTGTACCGGTTCCATCTTCACATACAGGACACGCTTCGTATGCTGTAAAATCATTAATTGTTCCAAACAAAATCGCCCTCAAGTTGAAACTTTCTTTCCTATACCCACCATAAACCTCCACACCGTTCTCCCACAAAATCTTCAAATCTTCAATTAAAGGTTCCAAGTATACGTCTATGTCATTCCCTGGTTGTTTAGGCCCAAAAATTAACATAGATAACATCATGTACTTACGCTTCATACATTCCCTGGTTGTTTAGGCCCAAAAATTAACATAGATAACATCATGTACTTACGCTTCATACATAGTGTAACATGGTGGAAGAACTTACTTATTTGTTTTGCGTTTTATCGCAAATGTTGTGGATAGCAAGAGTCGCCATCGACTTTTCTTTTATCCAATAAAGGGAAGGTGAATATAATAGGAAAAGACCTTCGTTAGATTCTGAGTAAGAGAGGTAATTATGAAAAAGGAAGGTATTAACACTCTTTCCATCCGTAGTTATCTACGGGCTCTTAATTGCTTAGCTCACTTTTGAAAATTTGCTTTCTGTGTGTGTGTGATTTTGAAAAGTATTTTGAAAGACATTTCACTTTGACTTCATAATGATTCTCATTGGAATGTATACGAAGTATTCGAAAATGTTTGTTTTGGACAATGTTTAACTTTGTAATGATTCTCGCTAGAATGTATACAAAGTGTTTAAAATATTTTTGAAAAGTGTGAGGTGTGAAAAATATTTTGATTGAGCAAGCAAGTAGGAGTCTATTACCTACTCAGAATGGTTGTTTCCATGTTATTTTCGCTCTCCTTTAGAATAAGGATATCCATACCATTAGTTGGTAGGTAACTTTATCTATTTGGATGTAAAGGGACATTCGTAGGGTCGTCATATGGTCCTTGAAGGCCACATGTAAGGATACCTTAGCAATTCGAAGGGACGATCATCACTTATTCATAGGCAACAACCGAGGGACGATATCATATATTTGAAGGCAACATCGAGGGTCATCGAGGGACTATGATCTTTGTATCGAAGGGACTATGGTGATATTATTCGTAAGCGTCTTTTTTAATGGTACCCCTGCGTTCGAGGGACATGACCATTGTATTCAAAAGGCAACAAGAGAGGATACCCTAAGGGGTGTGCAAGTGTGAAAGAGTGTGTTAAGTTCAGATATTTTAGTCTTGAATTAGGGTGATCTAAGGGTTGATTTATTAATCTTGCCATACAATCATATTAACTAGCAGTTAAATATATACGGTTATAAGGGTGGAGAAAGTAAACTCTGCGCTATTACAAGGCTTGGGACAGATACATAATAAGAGTTCTAATTAAACTATTATATCCTGTGAGCAGATACATAATAATGGAAAATGTGGAAAAAAATTAAAACTAGCTATTACACCCTAAAAACAGTTACAATAATCGAAAAAATATCGAAAAAAGGATTAAATTGGAATAAAGGAGATACTGTTAAAAAAAAGTTTTTTATGTTAGTAAAAATGTTTACGGTTAGTAAAAAGCCTAAATTAATAAAGTTATTTTTTATTTTTTAGAATTGTTTTTAAATGGTAAAAACCTAATGACTAATTAATTAAAAAAATCTAATGACTAATTAATTAAATGTTAATAGCAATTTATGTACAAGAGTATGAATTATTTACAAGTGAATAACTTTATTATGTGACTAGTCTAATTAACTTAATTAAATAAATCAGGTTACCTAAATAATTATTAAAAAATTTAATTAACTTAATAAACCTAAACTATCATTTTGTGTTCTCATATTTTTATAAAGCAAAATATCTACCTTACTAACTAAATAAAAAAATGTATTCTGTATTTTTTACAATGGAGATGAATAAGTACTTTAACTTAAACGGACAAGATTATGCTAATTAACTTAGGCTGAATTCAATTAAATATATGTAACTATATTAACACAAAAAACTAGATTTAAGTAAATACAAAACTAAGAGGTAAAAGGTCTTTTGGACATTCAAAAAACAGAACACAAAAACGTTTTTTGTAGTTAAAATAAAGAATAGAATAAAATTAAAAAGATAAAACATACCAGCAATATCCTCTCGGTTCACACAATCAGAGAAAAGGAGCTTTACCAATTCTCTTCAAACTTATCTTTAGCTTACTGGTGGTAGACAGTGGTTTCGTCGTGATTCCGGTGATGATGGCGGCTAACTTTCTTCTTCTTTTCAAAACAAATGTCCATCAACCTGAAACTGAACAAAAGCAAACATTAATATGATCATTCAAATAAAACATGCAAGCCTAAGGTTACCGATGGAGTTGCAGCGTTTCCGACGGATTCTTGCGAACAGCGGCAAGTCACGGGAGCATCGTTTCAGCGAAGATCTGGAGTGGCCTTCGGTAGGTGGTGCGATGTGATTGACGTTAATATGTCATCGGTGGTGATAGTTGGAGTAGTAGTCGTGTGCTTTGATCGGATCCATGGTTAAATCCAATTCTCCTACTTCTTCTGCAAAATAGCAAACAGGGAAAAATTCTACGAATTGTCACATTATTAATTTTAATTAATGTTTCAATTTGGATTCACATTGAATTTGTCGGTCATTCTTATTTATGTGTCATGGAATGTGATGAGGAAGGTTGAAGAAAACTTGAAGCTTTTACTGTAAAACAAAATTGTGAGGTTAAGATTGTTGATAGAAAAAAAAAATTAGTGTAGGAAATATGCAATAAAAAATATATATATAGTGTGTTTTTGTGTTGTGTCTAAAGTGGCCTCCTTCTGTCAAAAACTATGTGTCTATTTATAACATTAAACTATGTGTCTATTTATAACATTAAAATTAGGTTTAAAAGCTAAAAAGAGAAATAGTCAACTTTAATGATAATTGATCAATAATAATCAAAATTTAATAACCAATTAATTTGATTTTAAATTATGTATATTTCCATCAATTTCATAAAAAATTTCCTAAAATAAAATGAAACAAAATCAATTAATATATTTTTTTGTATTTTATAATTTTTCGTCTATTTTAAGTTAAAAAGTGCATAAAATAAATAAAAATTAAATAATTAATTAATTAATACGAACATACTATTTAAATAATAAAAAATGGATTTTTTTGATTTTTTTGAAAATAAATTGAAAAGGAAAAGAAAGTTAGTAACAAATAACAGAAAAATGTTAAAACTGGACCTCGTGGGTGCAATGCTTACCTCCTTACCAGTCGTGATATCTTATTTATTTGAAATAAGAATGCAATTGAAAGTATATGGAGACGAGCAAGTATTTTGTCATATTTAAAATACAAAAGTTTAAAAATAAATTATTATATTTTTAAATAGACCGTGAGAACAAATATTTATAAAAATCCCCAGAATATTAGTGTAATAAACTAAAGGAAATTCAAAATCAGGTTTGAAAATAATTTTGGCCGTAGCACCGGGCAGGCAAATTTTAGGGCGCAACAGCTGCCCATGTTCAATCTTCTTAAACCTGGGGGTTTAGATTGACGTGCACGCCATTCGTGACCCGAAAGTGGAAGAGGATTGAACACTTAAGTGTGTTGAAATTTTCACTCGTCGGTGCACAGAGTAACGTTGTTGGTTGATAATATGCTGGAATGGGCTTAAAGATGCCATTCAGAGAGATGACAACGTGTAGTCAGAGATGGGCTTAAAGATTCCATCTGGAGTAGTTAATGATATGACTATCAGAATGAGTCATTCGCTAGACTTTATTTGAAAGGTATGCTTATCAGGATAAACTTATGAAGGGGGGATGCGTTTCAGAATAAATCTCTAAAGGATAGGCTTTTCAGGATGGAGACCTGAAGGATATGCTTTTCAGGATAGAGACGAGCAATTATTTGTCATATTTAAAATACAAATAATTTAAAAATAAATTATTATATTTTTAAATAGACCTTGAGAACGAATATTTATAAAAACTCCCGGAATATTAGTGTAATAAACCAAAAGAAATTTAAAACCAAGTTTGAAAATAAATTTAGCCGTAGCACCGGAAGGACAAATTTTAGGGTGCAACACATAGCCACGGAGGTATGTTATAAATCATAAGAATCACAGGCCATGTGCTATGCGAGATACTTTGAATACCGTGTGGGTTCATTCCATCAGTAGATAATGTCAAGCGAAGGTTTCTTGCTTCTTTTCCAAATTCAGGATAATCATTATCAATTTTCATCCACTATGGTGAATCTGCCGGATGTCGAAACTTTCCATCAATAATTCTTTCATCTACATGCAAAGTCAAGTGTCTTGAATCGGTTTCACTACGATACATGCGTCTAAATGTCAGAATTATAGTAGAATACTATAAGACTTTTGCCGGAGACAACTTTTTCTTATATCGAGGGGCACCGCATTTAGGACACTCATTTAACGATGCATACTCGCTTCGAAACAAAACACAATCTTTTGGACAGGCATGAATTTTACTATAGCTCATGCCAATATAGTACAACATATTTTTGTCCTCATACATTCGATTGGGAAGAACATTGTCCTCTAGTAGCATATCTTTCATAAGGGCTAATAACTTTGTGAAACTTTTATCAGACCATCCATTATCCGCCTTTAAGTTGTACAACTTTAATACCGCAAACAATCTTGTGAATTTTTTACAACCATTATACAACGGTTTCTCTAAATCTCTTACCAACCTCTCGAACATTTTGGGGCAATCATTAAGATCTTCTTCAAGCGCTTCTGCAATCTCTTCGATTCGGTCATAATCGTATGTATTTGCGCAATTGTCATTTGAAGCATAGGTCGTATTATCTCCCTATTCAACATTCCCGTTACTTTTCTCACCATGCATATTCCAATACGCATAACTTCTATCAATTTCATACCGTATTAAATGCGATGCCAACTGAACCGCGTCAACCCGACTCCCCTAACAGCAACCCAAACAAGTACATGTCATTCGAATGGGGTCTTTGGCATGCGCAACAACAAATTTAATGAATTTCGATACCCCATTCTCGTACTATTTCGACAATCGATTGGAATACATCCATGTCTTATCCATGGTTTTACTAATTAAGCTAAACAAAAACAACTTTAGGGCACAAAATGGTATAATGCGTTTCTGTCAAAACGCAAAGTATACACGGAATGGATCCGGAGCAAGAAAATGCAACATATTCACGCAATTTTAGACAAATTCATCATAATACCAGTAATTTGAGGAATAATTTTACCTCGGATTTACCGAACAGCAACGTCGAGAAGTTGAAACGAGAAGGTAAAACTGACGGAAACACAGAGAATGAGCGTTGTACATATAAAATAACATCAAGGATAAGTAATAACATATAAAGCAATTCAAGAAACTTATATGATGCACATGAATAATTCAAGAACCAAGTAATCTATCATTCAAGAAATTCAATTCACAAATGAAACTAAAACCAAAGAAACTCAAGTTATTATTCAATTCACATTCGAAACATGGAATATCAAATTCAAAGTAAGTTCTAAACCCCTAAACCAAAATTCGGGCAGCAACTACCTAAATCCAATCATGCTCAATGAAATTAGAATGTATGAATGTACATGAACAATGCGTATTTACAATGGAATTAGAATGAACCGAATGAAACTTGCATGAATGATATGAACAAAATAATATTTACAAGTAAGAAACATGAAAAAACAAGATAGTATTCAATGTACATGTAAAAAATCAGCATTATATACATTGTACTAAACACACTTAAACTCAATTAACGCAACGGAAAACATGATTATTGCTTCACAAATAAAACCGGGAATCCAAAAACGCATGCTATTTGTTCAATTCAACTTCAAAACATGATAAATCAAATTCACAACAAGCCATAATCAAACAAACAAAACTCCAAACAGTCACAAGTAAGAATAAAATAACGACCTGAAATTCATCTCAAATCAATCAAACATCTATCGGAAATACAATGGTATCACAAACCGATTTTCTCATTTAAGTTCAATCACAAACAATAATCAATATCTCTAACATTTACACTCAAACCAACATCCTCTAATCTTCAATAATGAACTCACAGTATCAAAGCGGAATTACAAACAAGCTCAACAATGATCTCACAAAACCAAGTGTATAAACTCTATTTCCAAATAGATCAACAATGTAAATTTACATCCAAAACCGCTGCTAAAGGGTATATGTTAGACAATGTTTTCCAAAAGTGCTGTTAAAGGCATTATTCTAAAAGCGTTGCTAAAGACCAAAGTGCTGCTAAAGACCAGAGCTATGCCGGCGCTTTTAGAAAGCGTTGCCTTAGGTGATTAAAAAATTTCTAAAATTCCTAAAATAAAAAAACCATCGCTCTTACTATTCTATTCTCTATTACGTATTGTTCTTCTTCTCCAAACAAAAACCCTCGATGGAACCACGACGGCGAAGGCGACGACCTCACTCTCATTACCCTCGCTCTCACTCTTACGTACTGTTCTTCTTCTCAAACAACCCTCGTTGTCGCTCTTCTTCTCTATTATTGTTCTTCTTCTCACATCGACGGTGTAACCACAACCCACCGTCACCACCGCCACCATCGCCGTAGGTAACTCACATCATCCCTTCATCTTCTTCTGTACTGTCAGTGCTTATTCATTGCCATTGCATTGTTTTTTGAGTTCTTGTTTCTGCCATGAATGTTTCTACCACTGTTTGTAAAGTATAAAGTTTAATTCTTGTTTCTACCATTCTTGTTTCAGCCACTATTTCAGCCATAACTTATTCTCAATTTCTATAGTACTTGATTGTTAGGAACTAGCATATTTGTGCATACATTACTGATTACAGGAACTAGCATATCTGCCATGATAGTGTCACACAAGGCTAGCTATTAGAAGTTTTCTAAGTGCTAGCTATCAGAAGTTTTCTAAGTGCTAGCTATTAGAAGTTTGCTAAGTGCTAGCTATCAAAATTTTGCTAAGTGATAGCTATTAGAAGTTTGCTAAGTGCTAGCTATCAGAAGTTTGCTAAGTGCTAGCTATCAGAAGTTTGCTAAGTGCTAGCTATTAGAAAACTTCTGATAGCTAGCACTTAGCAAACTTATGATAGCTAGGACTTAGCAAACTTCTGATAGCTAGCACTTAGCAAACTTCTAATAGCTAGCACTTAGCAAACTTCTGATAGCTATCACTTAGCAAACTTCTAATATCTAGAACTTAGCAAACTTCTAATAAATGATGCTTCCGTAAAATTGAGGCATATCCATATTCATGCTCTTTAGGACAGAGATATTGCACTATCAGTGTTGTTAAAAGAGTATTAAACAATTATTATATAGAATTTTATAAATTATAATTCAAAGAGTCTAATTTATATTTGCTAAATGTAAGGAAAATCACGATTAGAATTTTGAAAGGAAAGATTATATTAATTAATAAGCGTGAATATTCATTATAATAACTCATGTAAGGATTATATATGATTTTACCACTCCCTTCTGGATAATAACTCTGGGAGAAGTACTTCATCATAAACTGCTCCCTTCTAGATATTTGAAAGTTTCAATTGATATTGCTTTAGAGGAGGGTGTGTTATTACCAATTCCAGACAAAGTTTCGGATGCAACATTGGTGGGAGAGGCAATAGGAGTGTATGTTGCATGGCCGTCAAGACTCATTCTCATAGATGATAAGGTATACTTAAAACCATTATGAACCTTTGAGTACTCAAATTTGTTACGTTTATTTTACTTGCATTTTTTTTATGGTAATATTAGACTCCTACAAAACCCAAACCAAAAGATAAGGGGATTACGCGACCAATCGAGCCAGTGGCATCAAAAAAATAGGTACAACACAATTATATGATATTTATGCTTAGATAATGTTAATTTTTCATCGTATACTTGACCACTCTAATTTTATGATATTTAGATCATTCCTGATAAAGAGATTGAAGTTATCAGTAGGGGTAAGGAGCCTGTAATTATCAACATTCCCATATAAATAAAGAGTGTTGCTAAGAGGACCGGGGCTAGAAAGAAAACTACTTCACAGTATAGGTCGTGCCTTCAGACATATATATAAGCTTCACAACTATTTTGCAAGGTGGTACTAGTCTTATACCCCTGGATGAAGGGATTTATGGTTCTGAAGGCATGACAGCAATTGGTAAGGAGGATTTGAAACACGTTTTTGGACACTTGACATTAGGCGTCGCTGTTATCAATACATACATCAGGTATACTCCAATCAACTTTGTTTAATTAATTGAAGAATTTATTTACTCATTTCAATGAATAATTAATGTTAATGATGTTTTTATTTAAGGTTTCTATATGACAAGTTGATTCGCCTGCGTGGATTGGAATCCAGATTCGCTTTCATAAATCCCAACTTTGTCCATGCAGGGTCAATCATCTCAAAACTAGATGAAGTAAAAGCGTTTGTACTCCGTTTATTTATGGCCAACAAAGATACATATAATACTGGCCACAAGTAAGATTTTCCTTCTAAATTTTCTCTATTATAATTTTTTTTGTTTTTTGACGTTGTGTAGAAAGTTTCCATCTAACCTTTGTTTAATATTACAGTGGACACTGGTTATTGGCTGCGATTAATCTTGTGAGAGAAATTGTATATTATCTGGATTCATTGGGCAATGATTGGACAACATACCCAGATATGAAGAAGACGATTGACACGTAAGTGAGATTGTTCTAAATTATTCCTGTGTATATTTAATTATTTATGTGCGATAGTTCTAAATATTTGTTATTATTTTATTATAGCATTCTACAAAGTTTTCGATCACAAAGAGATATTCAAGTACCAATGAGTAGAGTCAACAATATTTCTTGGATCAAAGTGGAGGTATATATTTTCACAATTTTGATTATATAGCGATGATACTTGATAAAACAAGTTAAGGTGTATATCTTGATGTATATCCGTATTTTCTTTCCATGTGTAGTGTCCTCGTCAGTGCAATTGTGTAGATTGCAGATATTTTATGTTGAGGTTTATGAAAGAAACTCTTCTTTTGGACCGATTAGAGATTCCATCCACGGTATGAATTTCTAACTTAGGAATTATTTTAATATTTCTCATAAAATGACTTCGTGTTTCAAGTAAATCATACTATGTTATATTATTATGTAGTACTTTGATGAATTCAAGTGTGCTTATTACTCAAAAGATCAATTGGATGAACTTATGGAGTATTGGTGCCAATTTATTATGGATTTGAGAATTTTATTATAAGGTATAACTTTGAGTGTTGAGAATATAATATATGTCGTTATAGTTGTGTTACAATATTATTGTTTTTGTTGTTGTTATTTGGTAACTTGTATGAATTTTGATTTTTTGATTTTGTTTCAGGTTATATAGGTGCAGAACGATGTAGAAGATAGAGTTATTTTGTAATTCATTGTTGATTTTGTTTCATTGTTGTATATATTAATGTTGTTGTTGTTTCATTGTTGTATATATTGTGCAAAAAAGGATTGAAGATGTATATTGATGTTGTTGTAATATTGTTTCATTGTTGTATATTGATGTTGTTGTTGTTTAAAATGTTATATTGAAGCTACAAATTCTGGTGCAAAAATGGTGAAATTAAGTCTGATAGGCACCATTTTGTTTTAAATGAAAAAAAAATTATATTCAAAAATCAATTAGGGAAAGCGGTGCTAAAGGGGGGAATAGACAGCGCTTTTAATGAGAAGCGTTGTCTAAAGTGGATGAAAAAGCGCTGCTATAGGGGGCAATAGAAAAGCGTTGCTAAAGGGTAAATAAAAAAGCGCTGTATAAAGTAAAGCGCTGGTAAAGAGGGTATCTATAGCAGCTATGGGTGTTCGCGGTGCGGTTTGGGCGGTTTTGACACAAAAAATCATCTGAACCGCGAGAAAAAAATGCGTGCGATTTGGTTTGGTTCGGTTGGCTTTTAGAAAAAAACCCAAACCAAACCAAACCAAATCAATGTGGTTTAGTTCGGTGCGATTTGTTCGGTTTTTTACAAATATTTTGTTGAGCCATACATACACATATAGATGACAACACAACTTTGTATTTTGTCATTCATACACTATCAAATAACAATAAAACTCATCATATTTGGACAATTACTTTCTATTTAATATGTAAAAATTAGATTAAACAAAAGCGAAATAATAAACATAAAATAATAGCATAAAATAATAGCATAAAATAAAATCAAAAATATTAAAATAAAACAAAAAAAGAAGATGAGATGAGAGATTAGTGAAGATGAAAAAGAACGAACATAAAAGAAAAGAGATTAGAGCTAAATATGTGCGATAAAACGAAATTGAAAGAGGGAACATTTGCATAAAAATGAGAAGGTGAAAAAGGAAGAATATAAGAGAGTAGAGATTAGACAAGAAGAGACAAGATGTAAGTGGTGAAGATGGAGGGATAATGCTACGAGAGATTTAAGAAGACTGAAACTGAAACCATAAGTGTAAGGATGAGAAAATTGTTTGTAATCATAAGACTAATATATAATAAGTTTAGGTTTGAGTTAGATGAGAGTTAAGTAAAATTTAGGTTGTACCATAATGCAGTTTAATTCGATTTGGTTCGGTTTGCAAATTACAAACCGCAAACCGAACTGAACTATGCGGTTTTGTTAAAAGATGACCCAAACTAATCCGAACCAAATGCGGTTTTTTGCAGTTTTGGTTTGGTTTGGTTTGCGGTTTTTTATTGGGTTGGTTTGGTTTTGAACACCCCTAATAGTAGCGCTTTTCAGGAAAAAGCGCTGCCTAAAGGGTATCTGTAGCAGCACTTTTACCAAGCGCTGTCTAAAGCTCCACATTAAATTCTTTCAAAAGCGCTGCTAAAGAGGGTACCTAAAGGGTATCTATAGCAGCGCTTTTACAGTAACCTAAGTGTTGTCTATACCTTTAGCAGCGGTGGTTTTAGAAGCGCTTTTAAGTGCTGTTAAAGGCCTAAAAAAGTGTTGTTTAATCCCTTGTTTGGCATAGTGAACAACGCGTATTTACAATGGAACTAGAATGAACCGAATGAAACTTGCATGAATGATATGAACAAAAGAATATTTACAAGTAAGAAACAAGAAAAAACAAGTTAGTATTCAATGTACATGTAAAAAATCAGCATTATATACATTGTACTAAACACACTTAAACTCAAGTAAACGCAACGGTAAACATGATTATCGCTTTATAAACAAAACCGAAAATCCAAAAACGCATGCTATTTGTTCAATTCAACTTAAAATCACTTTCTTCAGATTTGTTACTAGCGTAACATTGGACAGTTGAATTCAAATTCAAAATTAATCAACTAAAACAAATCCAGGCATCCACAATTCAATCGATTACTCAAAATAAAATGACTTTTCTCGCTCAAATTCACACAAAAGAAACAACATGCTTCCCCATAAGTTTCTCGGTTATATCTTACGCGGGTAAATGTGGCAATATCAAACCTTCATTGAAACTAGAAAAAATATCAATCAGTATAACTTTAACTAAAACAAAAAATATCTTAACATTATCATACCATTTCAACACTACCTAAGCATACACTAATAACTCATAATAACCTAGCATTATTAACACAGACAGCAACATTTCTATTCAAAAACGGATCGAACCTAACACAATAAGATGTCTTTGTACAGTTCCTAAGAAAATAAGTTTATCACAGAAAACACCAGAACAAAGAATGAATAAACTTCAGGAAACAACAACAAAATCAAAGAGAGGAATAAAGTGAACCTGAACTGGAGTTGAAGACTTTCTCTGGTGATTC
This sequence comes from Vicia sativa, assembly GCA_021764765.1. Taxonomy (NCBI): domain Eukaryota; kingdom Viridiplantae; phylum Streptophyta; class Magnoliopsida; order Fabales; family Fabaceae; genus Vicia; species Vicia sativa. The sequence goes on from CM038796.1 coordinate 137,229,681, forward strand.
TTCAACAATGACTTTCTCTGGTGAACTGGAGACAAAATTAGTTCCTCTTCGTCTACCTGTTCTCTTCGCACGGTCGGAACTGAAGCAGTGAAGGTTGACACAGCGAGGGACGGCGGCGAGGAACGGCGTTTGCTAGTAGTAGATGAAGGGAGTAGTCGAAGGGAGTAGTCAGAGGGAGTAGTGAAGGTTGGCGTGGTAGAGAAAATAGAGAGAATAGAAAAGAGGGAAATATGAAAGTAATTAGGGCAGCCTTCGTAATTAGTTTTATTACAAAAATTATGAATGACCTATAAGAGCGCTTTTGAAAAGCACTTTCTTAGGTGCAGCCTTTACCAGCGCTTTTTCCTTGAAAGTGCTTTCTTTTCAATGGCTTTAGCAGCGCTTTTAAAATGCGCTTTCTAAGGTTAATATTTTCATTGGCTTTAGCAGCGCTTTTCAAAAGCGCTTTCTAAAGTACAACCTTTACCAACGTTTTTTCTTTGAAAGCGCTTTCTTTTCATTGGCTTTAGCAGCGCTTTCTAAGATTAATATTTTCATTGGCTTTAGCAGCGCTTTTCAAAAGCGCTTTCTAAGGTACACCTACAAGAGCACTTTTGTAAAAGCGCTTTCTAAGGTGGAGGCCTTTAACAGCGCTTTCTAAAGGTAGCCTTTAGCAGCGCTTTTTTTTAGCGAAATTTTTTAAAAACTTATGGTAGCGCTTTTAAATAAAATCGCTGTCTTTGTAGTGCTGCCATAAGTTATTTTTGTCGTAGTGTTTGTAGTATCTATATCAATTGAAATGTTGGTGGTTATTTCAATAATGGCTTCAGTCACATGGCAAGTTCTCATTGTTGTTGTTCCTCCAATAGTTGCATCAACATGCATTCAGGTTTATTATCCACTTTCCATCTTTTCTTGTTTAGCCATTATATTTCCATGGTTAGACTAAGAACTTCTTAAACTCATTTCTTTCTTTTTCTTTTTCTTCTCAAAGAAATATTATCAAGCCACTGCAATGGAACTAACTCGAATCAATGGAACCACCAAAGCTCCAATCATGAATTTTGCAGCTGAGACATCACTTGGAGTGGTCACTGTAAGAGCATTCAACATGGCAGACAGATTTTTCAAAAACTGCTTAACACTTGTGGACACAGATGCTTCATTTTTCTTTCATTCCAATGTGGCAATGCATGGAATGGGTAGTTTTAAGGATTGAAGCAGTTCAAAATTTGACTGTCATCACTGCAGCTTTGTTACTTATTCTACTTCCTCAAGGATATGTATCGCCAGGTAGTAATTAAATATAGTGACAGAACTTGGTAATATTTTGTCAAGCTAATAACTCTCCTATTTTGTGCAGGACTTGAGGGATTGTCTCTTTCCTATGCTTTTACCTTGACAGGATCACACAAATTTTGGACTAGATGGTTTTCCAACTTATCAAACTACATTATCTCTGTAGAAAGAATCAAGCAATTCATTCACATACCAACTGAGCCTCCTGCCATTGTGGAGGATAACCGACCACCATCTTCATGGCCCTCCAAGGGAAAGATTGATCTTCAAGGCGTGGAGGTAACATCACAGCCATGTCTTAGAATTTGGTTTTAAGAATCTAACTCATGTCTATGAAACTAACTTATAAAGAAAGGTCTTCCTATAATCTACACGTTTAGTTTTCTCCTTTTTATTTCTGAAGTGAATAGAAAACTTCTGTTTTGATAGCTATGTTTTACTTGGGTTTCAGGTTAGGTACGGCCTTCATGCTCCATTAGTCCTTAAGGGAATCACTTGTACCTTTAAAGAAGGGAGTAGGGTAGGAGTTGTTGGAAGGACTGGAAGTGGAAAAAGTACACTTATAAGTGCTTTGTTCCGCTTAGTTAGCCTTCAAGAGGTGATATTCTCATTGATGGCATAAACATTTGCTCAATGGGATTGGAGGATTTGAGAACGAGACTAAGCATAATCCTTCAAGAACCAACTCTTTTCAAGGGCAGCATTAGGACAAACCTGGATCATCTAGGCCTGTACTCAGATGATGAAATATGGAAAGTGAATAAACTGATTTTACATGGTAGAAAAATAGGTAGCTATGAAAAACATCTGGTTCCGTTTGATTATATTTGATTTTCATGTTTAGGCTGTAGAGAAATGTCAGCTTAAGGAAACAATCAACAAGCTACCAAGTCTCTTGGACTCTTCGGGTAAAACTTTAGCAACAATCTCTTTCATCATTATGGAAACTATATAATCATTATTCAGTTGTAGTATATGATATTGCAACGAACAATGTGTAATTACGATAAGTTTTGCAGTGAGTGATGAAGGTGGAAACTGGAGCTTGGGACAACGACAATTGTTTTGTCTTGGAAGAGTTCTATATAAGAGAAACCAAATTCTCGTTCTGGATGAAGCTAATGCATCCATTGACTCAGCCACAGATGCCATTCTACAAAGAGTAATTAAACAAGAGTTTGCAGATGCACAGTCATAACAGTTGCTCATAGAGTTCCAACTGTAATAGACAGAGACATGGTCATGGTCCGCTCTTATGGTATGTTAATTCTTTAATCTTTTCTACTTTTGTTTTCAAGTACTATTTTTTGCCTTATAATATTTGGTTGGTTATTATTAAAGGGAAAGTGGTGGAATATGATGAGGCTTCAAAGCTAATGGACAACACCAACTCTTCATTCTCTATGTTGGTAGCTGAATATTGGTCTAGCTGCAGGAAGAGTTCCTTCCCAAACATTAGCAGACAGCAACAATGAATGCTGACCTAATGGAAAGAAATGCAGTAAAATAACTCAGGAAAAATAGCTGACATGGGAGTAGTTATGATCATGATGATCCTGAAAGATAGTATTCTGCATTTGTTTACACTCTTTTTTTTAATTAATTTTTTAAGTAATGATTTTTTTACCATAAAGTTGTCAATATTAACATATACCAAGTTGGGTAGTTAGACTCTACTTTTAGATGCTCATCATTTCACAACTATTATCAAATCAAATTATATCACAATTGTTCTGTTAAATATATGTTTAACAGTTATATAATTCTTAAAATTGAAATTCATGCACAAATGAAGAATGATTTACAAATACTTTCCATGATTATCATCACATGGCAAACTGATGAACTTGCTAAAAAAAGTGTTACCAACCAAATACACCAAAATCACAATCTTCACCCAAAACAAACAAATAATAGACATCATTATTATTACCAACTTCATGAGAAACAAGTAAAAGTCCTTTACAAATGACCAAACTATTCATAGCCCTTCAAAAGATGTAGCACTTGGAATACTCTCCAAGAACTCAGTCCTTGCAGCAATATCACTTGAAAAGCTTCCTAAAACAGCAATGGTAGCTGTATTACTTCCAAATTTTTCAATTCCTCTAGAGATCATACAAGTGTGACTTGCCTCAACAACTACTATCACATTCCCACCAACCAAATGTGAAACACTTTCAGCAATCTGCTTTGTAAGCCTTTCTTGAACTTGAAGTTTGAAACCATAAAAATCAACTATTGATTGTAAAAGTGATTTTCCAATTGGAATGCATCCTTCTAAAAGAAGGTATCCTATATGAACAATACCATAAAATGGAAGCAAATGATGCTCACATTGTGACCAAAAGGGAATGCTAACTTCTGAGTATAGTTTTACCTCTCCATTGATATTAGAAAAGGAATCACCATAACCATTCATCTTTATATCAATGTTACTAGCACATTGAAAGCTCATCAACCACTTCAAAAATCTACTAGGAGTTTCTATAAGTTCTTTCCTTGTTGAATCTTCTCCTAAAGATTTAATAATCGAAGTCACCGCATTAACCATGATAGGACTATAAAGATCACTTGCTTCAATCTTCGAGGAAGGACACCAACATTCAAGAACACCAACATTGTCCTTATTCATACCTCTAAACTTAAGAAGACTAAGCAAATCACTCCATATATCATCATTTTTGTTCTCGAAAACACCTAAGCCCGAAGAAACAAGAATCTTCACCCACCCTTTATGGTTTAAGTCATGAGGAGAAGGAATATGTGTGCATTGAAGTATGATAGCAACACCTTCTGGACGTATCTCCTGATGCAATGAAGAACATATTTCATCGGCTAAACGTTGAGGCTCTTGGAGACGTTTTGCAAATGCTTCGGCCACACGAGGAAGTTTGCTTAACCCTACAACTCTTTGGCTAGAAGGGACATAACCTATATGGCATTTGATTTGGAATGGTAGCAAACAAGACTCACAATAGGAGTATAGGTCAATGTCTCTTACAATCACAAGTCCACCTACTCCACCTCCGTGACCATTTTTGTTAATATCTAGGCCTGATTCTGGGAATAATGCACCTTCAATAATATCCCTCACATTTTGCCTATAACCTGCATAAAGGAAAAGTGGTAACATTTTAAGTGTTTCTGAACCAAGAAATTGATTTTTTTTTTAATTTAAAATTTTAAATAATTCAAATAACTCGATTGAAATGTTTTTATTTTTAAATTACTTTCTTTGGATAGAGAAATAAAATTATTTATAATTCAATTTTTGAGTTAAAAATAGAGACTACTTTATATATTTTTTTTAAATTTAAAGAGATTGATTTGTAAAATTTAAAAATTATTATGAACTAATTTACAGTATTTTGAATTTTTTTTAGCGTCAACTTAAAAGTGTTCAAATATATCAAAAGAATTGCAAAATTTTAAATTAATAATAATTAATTTAACATTCAGAATATATAGATATATGGAGTGAAGTATTTTAAATTACATACTTTAAGGGTAATTTAAAATTTCTTGAATCTAATTTGGCTAAAATGCATTATAAATTTCCATTATTTTAACTATTTTTCATATTTTTAATTCAAACAATTAATTTTAATTAAACTATTTTAAATTTTCCTAAAAAATAGTTTCAATAATTAAAATCAATCCAAGGACACTCTTAATTTCTAACATTCATTCTCTATATATTTCATTTTTCTTCTATCTCATATTATGTTTATTTTATCACTTTCCCCATTCCTTTCTCAAAATAAGGATAATCAATCATAATTTAACACCTAAATAATAGCTGAACTATATAAATATAATAAATCAATCTTAAAACATATGAAATCTTATCAATTTTTCTTTTAATTATTGACAAAACATCAATAAACACTAAAATCAAATTTATTTAACAAATATATATATATATATATATATATATATATATATATATATATATATATATATATATATATATATTAACATTTGTAAATCAAACTAAACCTTCCAAACAAAGTTCTATCAATTTATTATTAAAAATATAAAAATTAATCAATTTAGCCTTAACATCTTATCCTAAATTAACATATTCTACATATTTATTGAATTTAAAATTAAGAGAAAAAGATTAAATATAATACGAAATTGAGTTGGTTTTTATTAATAATCATAATTTATTATTATTAAAAATAACACAAATATGAGTAATGTAGGAATAAATAGTCTCACATTAGATAAAAATTTGGTGAATTAAGCATTTATAAGTGAGAGAACTCATTTATCTATCATCTTAAATTTGTAAGTGGATAAATGGTGTGTCTTCTCGATTCTTTCTGATTGATCCAACAATTTTAATTTATTTTATAAAAAAAGACTATTTTCTGTCTCTTAAAATTAAAAGATACTAACAAATATTCATTTATTTATTGTTACTAATTAAAAACTATAACAAACATAGTTTTTATTTTGTTCTCAGAGTAACTTCTTCAATATAGTTTTGTAATTATAGAGATTATTATGTTAAAAATAAACAAGTTTTCCTCTTATAATATAAGGTTAAATAAGTTTTAGGTCCCTATAAATACCTCAAATTTTATTTTTAGTCCCTCTAAATTTTTTTTTTAAAGAATGGTCCTCCTAAAAATTTAAATTTAAATTTTTGATCCCTGCTGTAATTTAGCGATGATTTTTACAATTTAACGACGATTTTTACGACGGATTTAGCGTCAGTTTTTTATTTAGCGACGGTTTTTAATTTAGCGACGAAATTAGAGACCATTTTAGCTACGACTTTGCCACGAGGGACCAAAAATTTAAATTTAAATTTTTAGGAAGACCATTCTTTAAAGAAAAAATTTAGAGGGACTAAAAACGAAATTTGAGATATTTATAGGAACCAAAAACTTACTTATCCCTAAAATATAATATTTCTTACGGCTACATCACCACACTACAAGAAAAACTAATTAATTTATCAATAACAACTGAAGAGAAAAGAAGTAACTTTATTAGAGCAAACAAAACGGTCGGATTAATCATGTTAATTCAAAAGTCCATCAAAAAATTTAGATTTAAATAAATAAATTAGAGTTCGTTTATTATCTGGGCTTTAAATCTGACCTATTAAAAACTCGATGTTAATCGGATTAGCCTGTCTGAATTGCGGGTAATTTGCTTATTTAATTTTGTTTCTATTTTTTATAAAAACTATAATGCATTATATAATTAATATTGATATTATTTTTTAATAAAAATACAAATGTCTATTTTATAATACACTTTACTACTAATGTCCATTTTAATAAAAAAATTATATTATATTAAACAATTAATATCCATTTTATAACATATTATACTACTAATATCTCAATTTGAATCTTAATTATTTAGTTAAAATAATTTATTTTTATGATATTTTATTTTAAATGTTATAAATGTAATTGACTTATATTCTTAATTAAAATATATTATTTTTATGATATTTTATTTTAAATATTATGAATGTAATTAATTTATATTTTTAGTGATATATATTTTATTTTTTTAATTTATAGTCTATCAAATAATTAATAAATTTTTTAAAATATTATTTTTTTAATAAATAATTAATATTAAATATCATCTGAGTCGATCCAAATAATCGTAGTTCGTGAAGGACCGGACTTAAACAACTAAATTATAGCTTGTTTAAGTTTCAGATTTTTAAATTCAGTCCGTCGATCTGAAGCGGACCGAATAGCTCATTTTACCGTTTCTAAACTTTATCAATAAAGACAAAGAAAATATATTTTAATATACGTATAAAATTGACAATAATTATACCCTAAGCGCTCTTAAAAAATATAAAATGTCTTAAATCTAAAAACACCATAACGTGCTTAATATTGAAGATTATAACACACACATAAAATAAGTAGGAAACCTAGGGTATGAAGTTGACTATTTTGTGATGTAAGAAATATAGGGCTCAGTTGCTACTTTTCCATACCTTTGGTCTATATTAGATGTTAAATAAATGATTATAAAAATAATTTGATGAAAGAAAAAGAATATTTAAGAGAGAAATAGATAGGGGTGAGAATAGATCAGGCCGGCCTACAGAGCCTTATGACCTAGTCTATATGAGGTTAGGTTAAGTCAGACTTATTTCTTAAAAAGATCAGATTTAGGCTTTTTCAAAAACCTATTTAACTAAATAGGACAAGCATAGGCTATTAAAAAAGTCTATATATAAAATCGTATAAGGACTTTTATATATATTTTATATATATATATATATATATATATATATATATATATATATATATATATATATATATATATATATATATATATATATATATATATTAGATAAAAGGCTAAATAGACTAACACATATATGCATATATATTAGGAAAAATGTTAAATAAGTCGGTCTATATATGCACATATAAGCCGACCTATAAGACTTCTTAAGTAATATAGATTTATTAAAAAAATTTAATGAAAAACAGACTTTTAAATAGGCTTTCAGATTAGATCAGGCTTTTAAAAAGGCTAGGTCAAATTAAAAAAATGAATTTATAGTAGACCATAGGCCAGACTCGGGCCTTATAAATTTATCGTAGGCCAGACTTAAGTCTTATAAAGCATAGTCTAACGTAGCCTATTTCCACCCTTAAATATAGAGTCAAAATTTAAAAAAAAAATTAAAAAAAAAACATGTAAATTGAAAGATAGTCAATCCCTATCCGAAATATAGTGAGTTTAGTATATTTAAAGTATTTTGAGAAACAAATAAACGATAGTTCGATATAGGGTTGATTTACTAGATTATGATTTAAGTTTCGATACAAAGAAAAATATGTTTGCATTTTATCTATTGATATTAAAAAATTACAATAAAATCGAAAAGAGTTACTACCTCTGGTTCCTTCAGAAAAAGCTTTGGCGACACGAAATGGTGTCTTTCTAATGCCTTCCCTATTGATATCTTCCCCCAAACCCAACAACAAATCTTTCACTGCAAACTCAATGGCACTTCTATTGCACTCTTTCTCAATACTCACTTGATCACTTTTTGTTACTAAATTTGAATGCATTTTACAGAATGATCCCATTGAAATTAAGATGATGTTCAACTCAACTGAAACTTTATTTTTCTTATATATTGGTGTTGTATGAGCACATAAATATATATAGAAGGATAATGCCTATAATATTTAATATACAATTCAATTGGGTTGGTGGGTGGCACATAAATATATATATATAGAAGGATAATGCCTATAATATTTAATATACAATTCAACTGGGTTGGTGGGTGGTCTAGATCTATAAGATCACATGTAAATAAAAATGTCATATTGATTTTTTTAATGAGAATTTCTTTTTATATCTAGTACTTTCTTCTGAGTTTTTGGTGAAAAATGAAAAATATTTTGACTTCATAATTGCACTTGCGAAAATACTGTATTGTATAATAATAGATGATTTCGCATGTACATCTGCGAATTAACCTATAATTTATCAAAAATATGGTGACATTGCATGTGCATCTTCGAAATAATCCATAATTTCTCATTTCACAAGTAAACGAAGTCTATGAATTGTTTACCAAAACGCACAAAACAAACCCCCAACCCCTTTCACATCTAGTGGTGTTCTTCTAAAAGTCTGGTGAAAATGAAAAATATTTTTAGACTTCGCAATTGCACTTGCGAAAGTATTGTATTGTATAATAATAGGTGATTTCGCATGTGCATCTGCGAGTTAACCTATAATTTATCAAAAATATGGTGACATTGCATGTGCATCTTCGAAATAATCCATAATTCTCCATTTCACAAGTAAACGAAGTCTATGAATTGTTTATCAAAACGCACAAAACAAACCCTCAACCCCTTTCACATCTAGTGGTGTTCTTCTAGACTTCTGGTGAAAATAAAAAATATTTTTAGACTTCGCAATTGCACTTGCGAAAGTACTGTATTGTATAATAATAGGTGACTTCGCATGTGCATCTGCGAGTTAACCTATAATTTATCAAAAATATGGTGACATTGCATGTACATCTTCGAAATAATCCATAATTCCTCATTTCACAAGTAAACGAAGTCTATGAATTGTTTATCAAAACGCACAAAACAAACCCCCAACCCCTTTCACATCTAGTGGTGTTCTTCTAGACTTCTGGTGAAAATGAAAAATATTTTTAGACTTCGCAATTGCACTTGCGAAAGTACTGTATTGTATAATAATAGGTGACTTCGCATGTGCATCTGCGAGTTAACCTATAATTTATCAAAAATATGGTGACATTGCATGTTCATCTTCGAAATAATCCATAATTCCTCATTTCACAAGTAAACATGCGAAGTCTGTGAATTGTTTATCAAAACGCACAAAACAAACCCCCAACAACTTTTACATCTAGTGGTGTTCTTCTAGACTTCTAGTAAAAAATCTAAAATACCTTTAGACTTCGCAAGTACACTTGCGAAAGTATTGTATTGTATAATAACAGATGACTTCGCATGTGCATTTGCGAATTAACCCATAATTTGTAAAAAATATGGTAACTTCGTATGTGCATCTATGAACTAACTCATAATTCATCATTTCACAAGTGCACATGCGAAGTTTGTGAATTGTTTATCAAAATGCACATAATATACCTTAACCCTTTTTTTATCAAAACACCAAATATTTTCACTTTCTACTCCAAATTCTAACATTTCCACTACCCAAACCAACTAATTTTTCTTCATCTCTCCATTTCAAGTCATCATGAATCATCTTCAAGCTTTCAAATTTGTGTAATTTTTCTACAATTTATTTTGATTCACATGCAATCTTGTACATCCTCTGGACACTGTAACACCCCAATTCTACCCCGCGTAATTATATAATAAAATCAGAGCTTCAAAATTCCATTTAATAAAATTGAGGCATCACATCTTCGCATTTCCAACAATTAGCATTATAATGCACATCAAAAATCGGATATACCGAATCATACATAATTCATCATACGTACATATGAATATTCACAGCACAACGGATATGTTAACAAAATATACATAACATCATGTTGTCATCAATACATAAGGTTATAACATAATAAGATAGTATATACAAACTATCCTATCAAAATAATGACGTCGCCCAAATCCCGAGTGTTACTACGACCAGAGCAGAACGACGCAAAATAAAGTGACTCGAGCTAATCCTCCTCATCCTCGGGGATCACCTGCACGTTACCAATATATAGGTAACGGAGAAACAAGTAAAGGGGTGAGATACTTCCAAAACATATAATTAAAAACAATGATGGAATATATAGATAGTTTGGAATTATAATTGGTATAAGTTAAATAAAGTATGTCAACATGTATTTAAGCTTACATACTTTAAATTAGCATTTAGTGTATAAATTAACACATTAACTTCATCACATAGTCATTGTACTCGCATCAACACAAAACATCATGTACCGTCGCAATTCAATTATCATTCATCAATTAATGACTCAATGATAAACAACTCGAACATAAACACAACCGACTCCAAAATAAACATAATGGACTCCATGAGACACGACTATGTTATGCATGTGGTACCCATCGCTTTGTCCGTAATTATGGACACTTGGCATAAAGCCCAACTTCGCTTGGCATAAAAGCCATCATCGCTTGGCATAAAAGCCCTCTTCGCTTATGAAATGTATGTGACTCAATACATAAAGACCACACAACAACATATCATCGTCGCTCATCACAATTGACATAAAGTCTACTTCGCCATATTTATTCACATCACATAAACATGTCATCGCATCGCATAAAACAACAAGTATTCGTAATTATATATATCGTCGCAACCATCACCGTCAATTAATCCATCAATTCCCAAAAACGGAAAAATAGTAAAAACATCAATAATCGTCGCGAAAACCATTCTTATTTACCGGCACAATTTATAAACATCAACTTCAAAATCGGATAGTTCATATACGTCTTAAAATGACTAAAACTCAATCCGGGTCAATTTACCGTATTTTAGCCTATTTCGGGTCGTTCTATAAAAACTCATAATTTCGAAATACTAACTTCACCACTACGTTCTACACGTCAAAATTAGCTAGCACGTCAATTTTCGTTGAATTCGGAGCAACTTGCTCGTTAAATCGAAAATCGAACATCATCGGGTTCTAAATTTAATCGGCTATCTTATTCCCTAATTATATTTTATAGATGTCAAAGTTTTCTAGGTGGAATTAAAGATTTTGAAACTAACAGAATGTATTTTCACAAATTATGCAGGTTTTCCATTTGTTGACAGTAAACAGCAATTGTTCAAGTTTACAGAAAATGGCATAACAGAGAAAAACCCGTCTCCCTCTTCTCCAAAGGGGACGTGCGTCCCTCACTCACCAAGCCACCATGAGGCGGCTGCCTCACCAAATAGGGGTGACCGTCCACAATAGGAGGTGGGCGCCTCACCCCCCCTTATTCCTTCTTCCATTTCGTTTTACTTACTTGCATTTTTACTGTTTATTTTCTTTCTTAATTTTTCCTGCAACTTTCATAAACAGCTTCTTATTTCTATTTTTGTTTTCTTTTTTCCATTTCCTTGAAATATTTCATTCCTATTTCCATTTTCTATACTAATTCCATTTCTATTTTTATTCTTCAACATCTTACAAACAACAACACTTAGATAATCTACACCAAACTCAAATCTTCTAAACCCCCTAACTATTGCCCAACACAACTCTATACTATCTATCAATTTTTCTCAAATCAAACCAAAATCCATCAAGCCCTAAATAAATGAAATGGAAATCAAACCCCTTACCTAGCAAGCTTTGGGTATTCAAGATGATTCTCCAACCAAGCTTTGTTCTTCTTCCTCAAGCAAAACCCTAACTTTTTCTCCAACTTCTCAACTTTGGTGTTTTTGTGTTGTGTTTGGAAAATAGGTGGAGAAAATGATTTTATATGATATGTCTTACTAGCCAACTTTGATAAATTGTACACAAGCCCCTCATCAATTCTTAATACACTACACATACCATCTAATTATATTATTAACTTAATTTGTTAATTTAATTCCGGGAAATTAAATATCGGTCCGAAAAATATTTTACCGAACCGAACAAAACGTCGCTAAATATATTCATAAATATACCGATTAATATAATTATTTTCGTTGTCAAAACAATCGTCAAACGATAATTCAAAAATAATAATATAATTTAATATTAAATAAAACGGGCGTTACAGACACATTTATAAGTAACAAAAAATTTTTAAATTCATTGAATCATTGATGCATCTGGTATAGAATAATGACTAGATACATCAATGATTCAATGAATCTAATTTTTTTTCTTCTTATAAATGTGTCCAGAGGGTGAAATCGTTTATTAAGTTAGTTTGTAAAAATTTAAATAAATTGATTTGTAAAATTTAAAAATTATTATGAACTAATTTATAATATTCTGAATTTTTATAAAAAAAAATGCAAAATTTTAAATCAATAATAATTAAATTGACATTCAGAATATATAGATATATGGAGGGAGAGATGTGTTTTAAATTGCATATTTTAAGCGTAATTTAAAATTTCTTGAATTTAATTTGGCAAAAATGCTTTTTAAATTTCCATTATTTTAACTATTTTTCATATTTTTAATTCAAACAACTAATTTTAATTAAATTATTTTAAATTTTCCTAAAAAAATAGTTTCACTAATTAAAATCAATAAAATAAACGGAACTATGTGATCTCTTCTCTCTCTTGGTTTTTCCATTGTCTTTCATCAATCTTGCTTGGTTCTGCCTGGTTTTTCACAGTGAAGATGGTTTGGAAGGACGTTAATAGGAAGGGGTTTAGAAATATTGTTGCTCGTTGGGATGTATTTCTGTTGGGGAGAGGGGTAAATATGGAAGGTGATTTGAAGCTTTCCTCCATGTTTTTTTTTCTTCGAGATTCCATATAGGATTGGATCATCTGACTTCTACGATCTTTTTGGTTGTGTGGGTGAGGTGGTGGAGGTGGTGATTCCATCTAGAAGAAATAAGTTGGGAAACAATGGTTTTTAATATTAGACCTTGGAGGGAGAAGGACGTAGACAATGAAAGAGTAACTTGGATTCAATTTTATGGTGTGTCGTGTCACGCTTGCAATATGGATTTTTTCATTAAACTTGCGAATTCTCTCGGGATTTTTGTGTGTGCCGACGAAAATACAATGAAAGTTTCTAACAAGGACATAGCTATTAGCTAGGTTGATGGTTAAATTTCCTTTCTCCTTTATCCTGAAGGAGGTTGTGACGGTGATGATCAATGAGATCCCTTTCAATATCTTGATGTGGGAGGACACTTATGGTCCGCTATGTCTTTCTACGGTTCATTCTAAAGTTGTGGCGATTGAATCCGATTACACGAGTTTTGAGGAGGAAGAGTATCATGCTTCCAGCAAGGGAGACAAGGATGATGGTGGGAGATATAACGAGTTAGGCGAAGAGGAGGAATAGGTAGGTTTCGAGGGTAACGGTTCTAGTAAAAAGTCGTATTGTCCGGAAGATAAAAGGAATAACGTTAAAGTGTTTTTTGATGTTGACAAGTCGAGGGAAGCTGAAAAGGGAGCAGAGGTAGTCACGTGGAGATTAGAGAAAATGTGATGGTTAGGTCTCTTTCTTCAAATTTGAATGAGACAAAAGTTGTTTGCTGCTCTCTAGAATCCCTGGCTATTAACTTGGGTGGTGATCACGTGGGTAGTAAGAAGAATTCTCAACCTTCTTTTACTGGCAGTAATTTAGTGATTAGAAAAAAAACTCAAAAAAGATTAAAGTTCAAAAAAGAGGAGTTGGGTGGCCTTAATAAATTTCAGAACAGAAGTCTCGAGAAGAATCAATCCAAAGGTGGAAAATCAATCCTCCTTGACCCAGATCCATTGGAGGGTTTGGGGAGGAATGCTAGTTCTTCTCAATATGTTTCTAAGGGTTCAAAAAGTTGTGCGAGTCATATAAGGAGTTATGCGTATGGAGAACAGCCTGGTGAATCAGTGTTAGATGCAACCTTCGCTTTTGGGAGAATCTCGACTCGAATATGGGAGGGAAGTTATGGAAGGTTATTTCCAGTTTAGAGATTGTGACGGGGGACTCCAAGAGAAACTACAAAAGCAGATTAGATGAGTTGGTAAAAGAGGATAAAATCAAAAATTGAGTGGGAAGGTGAATCTAAACTTGTACCAATGATTGTGGGATCTTTGATCATTAGAGGGGGTGATAGTAGAGTCAAGAGAAGAAGGATATCTCATATCATCAAAAAGGTAAATGTTGCCATGTTTTAGATTCAGGAATCTATAATACATGATTGTCAATTTTTATAGCAAGGAGTTCTTGGGGGAAGGTAGAGGATGGTTATTCTTTTTCTGGTTCATATGGCTTATCGGGAGAAATTCCTTGTTCCAAGTGTAATTTTTGCGTGTTTTGTAAAGAACAGTAGTTTTACATGTTGTAGTTTCAGTTGGTCGGTATTTCTTTGTTTTGGGTTTTCTGTCCGTTCTTTTGTAAACGGATTTGAGTACTCCTAATATTCGGTTTCAATGTATTTCTTGCTTATAAAAAAATTAATTATAATCGTGAATTTCTTAATCTATTCCATAGGGGTGGGGCGCGCCCCATGAAAATCCGAAAATGCTCTTCTCAAAAATGGAAGTTTATTTCCGGTTCGTATCCCATTTTGTTCAAACCAGTCAAAATAGGGTGTGACCCCTAAAATTGTAAAAAACTGTACAAAAGATTAACTTTCGATATGGAACCAGGATTATAATTCCGACCATAGAAGCGAGAACATTTAATTGTATGTCACCTGGATATTTTGTATGAAATCGGAAGTTTACTTCCGGTTTTATCATGAAGCTGATTGCTAAAAGAAGCAACCATGGTGATCACCACCATTACACACTTCCTTCTCCAAACCTCTCCAAAATCCTCTCCATTATCGATCCATTTTCCACTCCGAATCCATATTTTTTTGGTTCATCATATCAGAAAAAGCTCAACAAAGAAGAATTTCAAGTAAACATCATCCTTATTATCCCTCATTAGCTGCATTAATCTATAACGTTTTGCTGAAAATAAGGTTACGTGCAAACCTGATGTTTATTTCTGGTTTTTGGTTGAACTAAACCAACAGTTTATTTCCAGTTTTGTCTCTGTTTTGAAATTATGCAGCAGGTTTCATTGTGTTATGTGTATTTATAATTTTGATTACGTTACATATGTATGGTGTGTAACACCCCTTCTAAAATACCCCGCGAATTTAATAAATAAATCAGAGTTAACATATAACAAAGGGAATTACAATTTATTTAATAGAAAATCTCATTCAAAATGTCATGCTTCACTGAAGAACATTATTAAAATAATCAAAAACCAATAATATGTTCTACACAGCAGAAAATAGCATCAAAACCGGAATAAAATTCAATTCATATTATTCCCAAAAATTAAACAAAGAACAGTATAGTATAAAATAAAACTCTCAGCTAAACGTTCCCCAGTGTTACAACTATCAGAGCATGACACTGGCACGCGGATAAACTAAATAGCACAGCTCAAAGCCATCCTCACCAGCTCCTAAGCGGCTAATACTTCAATCTGAAATCATTAAAGTTAGGGCATCAACAATTAAAATGCATTATACGTTTCTAAAAACAATAAAACAGTTCAATACATTATTTCACCCTCATTAGCATAAACAGATTCAGTATACAAATACAATTCATACAGTTCAATAGGCACATAATGACAACAATAAGATTATAACACCGAAAACCATCTTATCATGTTATAATCCATATGCAATACAGACTCTATGCATGCAGTACCAATCGTGAACTCAATTCACACCCTATTCCGTTTACACCTAAGAAATAGTGTTAAACAACGATTCGCTCATACACCACTGGGACACGAATCCAGCCTCACCACCACTAAACCACTGGGTACGAGTATTGACTCTGCAGGTCCAATTCCACACAATGGGAATTAACCACCACCAGAATGCATATGCATGCACATCAAAAGCATGCAACATTCAAATAACGGAGTATGATATCACAACATCATTCCTTACATAGCCAACACCAAACAAACATCACATGATAACAACATAATCATGAATATACAATGTCAATCACAACACATGATATTAACATCTATCAAGTATTTACAACATCAACGACGAACAACCACGACAACAACGAATTCCTCATACGGAAAGTCATATTAATCCAACAAGATTCGCTTACTAGGTTTTTAAGATGTTTTTAATAGGATAATTCATACTTCCATCTTTCCAATGGTTCCAACTACAACTAAATCGGAGTTACGGTCGCAAAGATATGACCGAAACAATTTTCCAAAAGTTATGTTCTGTTTTTATACAGTATGAGTCGATCCAAACACCCATGTGTCGACCCATACATGGCTCGTATAGACTCAAGTAACGTATGAGTTGACTCATACGCAAATTAATTTTCTGTTTTTAAAAGTTTCTTCAATATGAGTCGATACATTCTCTCTTGTGTCGATGCAAAGCTGTCTTGTGTCGCTACATAACTCGTATATGTCGATCCAAGACTCCCAAAAATGCCTCATGAGTCGATGCAAGGGATTATGTGTCGATGCAAGCCTTCTTCACGCTTCTGGTTTTTAACACATACCAGCTTGTATCGATACATAGCCTTATGTGTCGACTCATGCTGCGTATTTTCACCCAAAAACTAGATTTTTCCCACTGTTTGCAATTCCAATCAACCAAAATCTTTTCCAACATTCAAAGTACAACATATGTGTTGTACCCCAAAATTTACCTTTTTCTTTTCCTTATTTTTGGTTTATAATCCGACTGCATAAACATACACGTAGCCACATGCATAAGCATTGATCGTGAGGATTACCATGTTCCAGGTATCCCGATTGGCCAACAAAAAGAGTTTACTTGCTTATTTCCCAATAAGTGAATTTCAGGTTTTCGCGCATCTTGGGCGCTCCAGAAGGCGTATCTCTCATCTCGAGTATTTTTTGTCAATTTTCGACCGACATTTCCTCCTCATTATTATCTAAAACTTTTGTTTGAAAACCGAAAGCAAACTTTGTTAGGAAGGTCTCTGAAGAAAGTGATTTCTCCAGTGGGTTAAGTTGAATTTTGGTGTTGAACCGCGCGTTATACCCACTAAATAGTCTTTATCTCCTAGCTGGAATTTCGGAATTGAGCAAGACTGGTTTCTAAAATTCCGTATCGAAACTCTCTACAACTTTCATTTGCAACTCCGGAGCTAGTTCTTCACCGGTCAGTACCAGAATTTTGTTCTTTGAAGGTACTTTTGAGCTGAACCGAGCAATTTTCATTCGATACGCGAAGTTCGAAAAATCATATCTCGCTCGATTTTCATCGAAACGAGATGGGACCAGTGCCAAAAGTTCACAAATTTCGTTATTTTCAATTGTCTCAGAAATACTCATTCGCGAATTTTGATCAGAAGACCCTCGTCCGAGGCATTATCTCGGAAGAGCGCAAATAAAATTCTGCATGTGTCAGTGGTCTAAAAAACTGTGTTGAAACTTCAAAAATTCTTATTTCCTTGACCGTTCACAGCATCAAGTAAGAATTTTGATTCTTGCAAGCAAAATCATATTCTGGACACTTTTCGTTTACAGTCCGACTCCAAATGTCGCACGGATTTGGCTGTTTTGGATTAATTACGAAAATTATTTGGATAATCATGAGTAAGCTTGATTATGGTTCTTAGGCCCAATTCCTAAAACTATTGTCGCACCCCAAAATTTACCCTCCGGATATTTTGATAACTTTGCGTGGTTCATGTTGCATCATTGGGTTTCATTTACTAAATTAAATTATTTCGGTTGTCAAGCTTTTCAAAATATGGAATTTGGTTGTATTGACAATTGGTCCAAGGGGCTCTCATATTCACTCAAGGTTGGGATTCTTGATCACTGTGATATTCTCCGTGTCGAGCTATAAGATTGTACACTCAGGCGTTCATCCTCCTCCTGTGCTTGTTATCATCACTTTTTGGATTCCCTTGAAAATACACAGATTCGGAGATGTGAACTACCTAGTAATTCTTGGATGCATCTTCGTATGTTTACTTGAATCGGATTAAAGTTTTAAGCAAGATCATCAATTGGTTTATGATTGAAGTTTCTCATGCGTGTGTATTGTTGTTGATGTTTTACCTACTAATGGAAATTTGGTTAAGACGTTCAAGACAAATATCATTTCCTCAAAGGCATTATTGGCAAGATTTTGGATTTCAAAAGTGGCTACGGAAAGGAAGTTTGTTGGCTTGGTCATTTTGCTGGCATTTCTAACTCAGAATCGAAAAGGAAGTTCAGAACTTTATTTTTAACTCAAGATTCATGTCTTTATTTTTAATTGCAAATATCAGAATTTTGTTTCATGGTTTCACCAAAGCCCATTACCAATTTATTCAAAGAATCAGAATACTTTTTTTACAAGAGATATTCAAGTCTTGAATTTAAACTAAGTTATGTCCCTTTTGTGGTACGAAGTTCGAAATTCCAATGCTTAACTTTTAATTGTATCAACATTGGCAAAAATTGAATTTCAAATACCATTCATTCAAGTTCTATTATGGAAATGACAAGCTTGTTACAAGGATATTTTTAGAATTACAATTGCTACAAAAACTTCTAAATCCTAAAAGATAAACTTTCGTAACATCTTCTTTGGTCTTCAAGTCCATCCGTTTCTTCTACTTTGCTTTCTCCATGCCACAATTGCCATCATTCATGAAAAAAACAAGAAAAGAAGAAGTGATTAGCATCAAGTCATAATCATACGAATTTTAAACAAGAAATTAAAGGAACAATCCTCTCTCAATCTCATCATTAGGGTTTGTGTTAAGGAATCAGGTTAGAGGGTTTAATCATGTTCAATGCCTCATAATCTGAAGATTAATCATGGGCTGTTGTTTTTTCCCAATTGCAAATCATAAAGTAATACTTTAGTTCATAAAAAGGAAAAGGGCAAAAAGACAAATTAATCCAACAGGCAGCAAGCAATAGAACAACATCAAGTAAAATAAAACACATGGTTATCAGTAGCACATGATTTTATGGCAAGAAACACAAGTAATAGAAGGCAGCAGCAGCAGTTTGGCAAGCAAAACAAGGCAGCAGCATTACAAGACAAAAGAGAGAACACAGTTCCAAGAAAAAAGAGGAAAACACAGTTTCAAGACAGGGACAGAACAACAGTTTCCAGAATTTCAAAACCAATACCAAACTTTGAAACATAAGTTAGTATCGGTTCAAGGAGCCAGCAAGAGGGAGAGAAAAAAGAGTATCTGTTCTAGGGGACAAAGTATAGCATCTGTTCAATTATATACCAGTTCCAAACCATTTCCATCAGGGATGAAAAAGAAAACAAGAGAGTATCTGTTCAAAAGAAAAGGAAGAGAGTATCTGTTCTAGGGGAAAGACCTAGCAGCCTGGAGTTCCAAAAACAGAGAAAAAAGTGATAACCATTGTGATTCCAACCCTAACCAGCAGCCTTGAGTTCTAAACAAAACAAACCAAGAAAAAAACCTTGAAACAAGATAGTATCTATTCCAGAAAACAAACCAAAAAGAAACCTTGAAACAAGATAGTATCTGTTCCTAACCGTAACCGTAATATCTGTCCTAACCGTAACAACCAAAAGTCCCAAACCAAAACCCAGAAACTCCATCATTCACAAAAAGCCAAAACAAATGCAAACTCAGAACAGAGAACATCATAACTTAAACCCTAACAAGTATGTTCATCATTTTCCCAGAATCACAAACCCTTCAGAAGTACAGAAACCGATTGTCATAGAAAGAAGAAGAAGAAAAGTTCTAAGCAAAGAATTAGAAGGATCTCACCGGAGGGGTTGCGAACCAAATCGCCTTCCACCATTGCCGCCGTCAAGCTCCCAACCACGCCTCAGAAGGGTCATTTCCGGCATCACAGAGGCATCACCGTCATCATAGTCACCGATCTTCATCATCGGCGAAGTTAGGGTTTCAAAACCCCTTTCAGGATCTATTCAGATCGATGCGTAATCTGCAAAATCGAGTACCAGATTAGAGACGGGAACAAAGAGACAAAGCTAAAAGTGTAAGGAAAACAAAGATCGGAGCATCGCCGCCGTCAGCACCACCGCGGGCGATTTCCGGCGAATGTTCATTCGAGCGAAAGAGAGACGAAACCGAGATGGAAGAAGTGTTTTCTTTTCTTTTCTTTTTGTCTTTTTGCTATTAAGTTTTGTTTAACGTTAATAAAAAAAAAAGTTTTGTTTAATCCATGGCTTAATATGGCAGTGACACTTGTCACTGCATGAGTAGTGTTTTTTGTTGATTAAATGCAGGTACTTCACCCTTGTCCACCGTGCACCCTGTAACGCCCTGTTTTTATTAATATTATATTATATTAATATTTTCGAATTATCGATCGATATTTATTTTGCGACGAGAATATTTGTGTTAATTAATATATGTATTAATTTATCTGGCGACGTTCGGTTCGGTATATAATATTCGGATCCGATGTTTAATTCCCCGACATTATTTTAATTGATTGAATTAATTATATTAATAAATTAGGAGTGTGAGGATTAATTGGGAAGAGTTGGGTTTACACCTTAGTTTACTAGTAAGGTTATCATAAAACCACTTTTCTCATTTTCTTTCCATCCAAACACTTTCCTTATTTTTCTTCCATTCAACATACCAAAGCCAAACAAGGGCAAGAGAGGAAACTAGTAGAAACATAACTTATAAAACCCTTTCCTTTGTTTTTCTTCCCATTTTTCCAACAAAACCAAAAATAGAAACTTGAGGGGAAAAAGAAGGGTTTTGTGAGGAGAAAAGCAAGAAGAGGAGGAGAGGAGGAACATGAGCAAGCTTGAGGTTGGGCTTTGTAGCATCACCATGGATCATCCAAGCTTCCATGGTAAGGGGTTTGATTTCTCTATCTCATATGATTAGGTTTTGATAGTTGTATTTTGAATTTGGGGAAAAATTGATACTTGAGTTATAGGGTTTTGTTGAGTGATTGTTGAAATGTTTTAAAGAGTTGGATTTGTTGTAAGGATTATGAGTATTGTTATTAGTGTTGTAGTGTTGCATTATAGAATGAAAATGAAATGGAAATGGTGAAGAAAAACTACCTGTAAAAACTAGAAAACAAGAAAATATAAAAACTGTATGAAAATGGCAACGCAGGGGAAATGAAAAATAAAATAATGATGGAAGCTAGGAGGGGGGAGGCGCCCACCTCCCTAAGTGTGGCGGCCGTCCCCCCATGAGGCCCCCGCCTCCACTTTGATATGGGCAAAGGGACGTGCGTCCCTGGTATGTGGTGGGGTGGCACGAGTTTTCTGTGCATTTTGTGTTTTCTGTTTGCAGCAGTTTCTGTTTTCTGTCAAATTAATTTTCCTGCATAATTCCTTGAAAACACATTCTGTTTCATTCTAAAATCCCTATTCCACCTAGCAATATTTGGTATCCCAAAAATATAATTAGGGGATAAGATAGCCGATTAAATTTAAAACCCGATTATGTTCCGATTTCGATAAATTCGACGACGGAGCAAGTTGCTCCGAATTCAACGAAAATTGACGTGCTAGCTAAATTCGACGTGTAGAACGTAGTGGTGAGGTTAGTTTTTAGAAATTATGACTTTTTACAAGACGACCCGAAATAGGCCAATTTATGGTAAAATTGAATCGGACTGTGTTTTAGTAGATTTAAGGCACGTATGGACAATCCGATTTCGACGTCGACGATTATGATTAATTCTGGTTATTAGGAATTAATTTCGCGATGATTATCGACGTTTTGACTATTTTTCCGTTTTCGGAATTTAGGGAATTAATTAATGATGATACGGTGTGAATAAACGTAAGATTTGCGACGGTGTATTTATTAATGAATACTTGTTGATATGCAATGCGATGGTATATGTTTTGTACATGATGATGTGATGATTAAATTGATGTTGTTAATAAATGCTTCCGATTTGTGAATGCATGATTTTTGATGAATTTATTAGTGATGTTTGCATAATGTAATTATGATGCGATGATATATTTATCTTGTTTTGGATAAATTGTGGCAATGTGGGCTTTATGCCAATTTGGATGAGCGATGATGTTGTTTTTGTGTTGTGTTGTTTTATTGTCGAGTCACATACATTTCATAAGCGAAGAGGGCTTTTATGCCAAGCGATGATGGCTTTTATGCCAAGCGATGGTGGCTTTTATGCCGAGCGAAGATCGACTTTATGCCAAGTGTCCCTAATTACGAACAAAGCGATGGGTACCACATGCATAACATAGTCGTGTCTCATGGAGTCAGTTAAGTTTATGTTTGAGTTGTTTGGCGTTGGGTTTTTGTTGATTGATGGATGATATTGAATTGCGATGATATATGATGTGATGATGTTTGTGATGATGTTGTGATGATGGGCTCTATGCCAAAAGCGAAGATGGGCTTTATGCCAAAAGCGAAGATGGGCTTTAGCCAATTTGTGATGATTTGTTATGTTGCTTATATTACTAGCATTATTTAATGTTGTTGTTTAAGACTACCGTGTTAATTAGTGATGTATTAGCTCGTGACGGTTTCGTGGTGACGGAGGGTTATGTGTTGTTGCGACGTTTTATGCCGATGAGGTTATGGTGATATAGTGTAGATTATACACATTAGGATGACGAGTAAAGTAAGTGAGTTTTGATTATGTGTTGGAATTACACTTATTAATCTATACCCTTTATAATTCTAAAACTATATATATATATATATATATATATATATATATATATATATATATATATATATATATATATATATATATATATATATATATATATCATGCCTTTAAGTATATGTTTTGGAGTATCTCACCCTTTACTTGTTTTTACCTATATATTGATAACGTGCGGTTATGAAGATGGAGTTTATAAGTTAGTCGTGCATCTCGATCGTAGCACTCGGGGGGATTATTTATGTCGTCTTGTTGTTGTTCTTTTGTTGTTTTCCTTTATGTATAGGAATCATACTTTATGAATACATGATTTATTAAGGAAGTTCAATAAAGAAGATGTTTTGATGTTTATGAATCAATTTATGTTTTCCAACAATGCTATGTATCTGAGATTTACACTTTAAAGCAAACTGTTTAAAGTGATTTGGTTTGATGATGTGACGCCTCAGTATTTAATTTATGAAAATTTTAAATTACTCTGATTTTTACATATAAATACTTGGGTGAATTTGGGGTGTTACACACCCTCATTCTTTCATCATTTGATCTTCATCAGACCATCATCTTCAGCAATCCTAACCATCAGATTTTCATCCAACGAACCAAAAGCGTGTGTCTGCTATGAATCTCCCTGAAGTCACCACACGAGATTAGCCTGACCTCTTTTTGGGCTTGGGCTCTATTTACTCTTCAGCACCCCCTGTTTGCTTCAATTTTTGGCCCATTCTCCATTTATTTTTCATAATATTTCATATAATATTTTGTTAAATAATTACTGTATCAAATAAATTTGTAGAGTGTTATTTTATTTAAATATTTAATTGGGTTGAAAATTAACATTTAATTCAATTAATTATTTTATTAATTAATTTTATTAAAAGGGAGGATTCAGTTTAATTAATTATTTAGTTAATTTATTCGGGTGGTTTTATCTGTACATCTATGCTTTTATCGTACTTCTCGATTTGATGTATCCCCATTCGTAAACTTATATCCCCATCCCGTACGGTTTGTAATAGTTTAGGATTAATTTCTTTGTGTGTTTTAATTACCGTACAATTACCCATTTGTCATTAATTAGAACACATAGCCTCCTCTTGGGCTCCTCATCAAGGAACAGGTAAACATACACAGTGCACACTCGCACACATTCATAGTTTGGTCCTGGGCTATTCTACAACGACAACTATCCGATCGATTGTTCCAATCGTTCGTTTAGAATACTAGTGCCACGCTAGTTCCACTTTCTAAGAGCATACATGTAACACCCCAATTCTACCCTGCGTAATTATATAATAAAATCAGAGTTTCAAAATTTCATTTAACAATATTGAGGCATCACATCTTCGCATTTCTAACAATTAGCATTATAATGCACATCAAAAATCGGATATACCGAATCATACATAATTCATCATACGTACATATGAATATTCACAGCACAACGGATATGTTAACAAAATATACATAACATCATGTTGTCATCAATACATAAGGTTATAACATAATAAGATAGTATATACAAACTATCCTATCAAAATAATGACGTCGCCCAAATCCCGAGTGTTACTACGACCAGAGCAGAACGACGCAAAATAAAGTGACTCGAGCTAATCCTCCTCATCCTCGGGGATCACCTGCACGTTACCAATATATAGGTAACGGCGAAACAAGTAAAGGGGTGAGATACTTCCAAAACATATAATTAAAAACAATGATGGAATATATAGATAGTTTGGAATTATAATTGATATAAGTTAAATAAAGTATGTCAACATGTATTTAAGCTTACATACTTTAAATTAGCATTTAGTGTATAAATTAACACATTAACTTCATCACATAGTCATTGTACTCGCATCAACACAAAACATCATGTACCGTCGCAATTCAATTATCATTCATCAATTAATGACTCAATGATAAACAACTCGAACATAAACACAACTGACTCCAATATAAACATAATGGACTCCATGAGACACGAATATGTTATGCATGTGGTACCCATCGCTTTGTACGTAATTAGGGACACTTGGCATAAAGCCCATCTTTGCTCGGCATAAAAGCCATCATCGCTTGGCATGAAAGCCCTCTTCGCTTATGAAATGTATGTGACTCAATAAATAAAGACCACACAACAACATATCATCATCGCTCATCACAATTGACATAAAGTCTACTTCGCCATATTTATTCACATCAAATAAACATGTCATCGCATCGCATAAACAATAAGTATTCATAATTATATACACCGTCGCAAACATCATTGTCAATTAATCCGTCAATTTCCAAAAACGGAAAAATAGTAAAAACATCAATAATCGTCGCGAAAGCCATTCTTAATTACCGGCATAATTTATAAACATCAACTTTAAAATCGGATAGTTCATATATGCCTTAAAATGACTAAAACACAATCCGGGTCAATTTACCGTAAATTAGCCTATTTCGGGTCGTTCCGTAAAAACTCACAATTTTGAAAAACTAACTTCACCACTACGTTCTACACATCAAACTTAGCTAGCACGTCAATTTTCGTTGAATTCAGAGCAACTTGCTCTGTCATCGAATTTACCGAAATCGGAAAATCGGAACATAATCGGGTTCTAAATTTAATCGGCTATCTTATCCCCTAATTATATTTTATAGATACCAAATATTACTAGGTGGAATTAAGGATTTAGAAACAAACAGAGGCTATTTGCAAAGGAAAAATTATGCAGGAAAGTTCTTTTCACAGAAAACAGAAAAACAAGTTTTACAGCAAAACAGAAAATCTCCAAATTTCCGTTTCTTCTTCTCTACATGGGGACGGACGGACGTCCCACTCAACCAAAGGCAATGGAGGCGGGTGCCTCAACCTTGGGGGTGGTCGTCCCACAATGGTGGTGGGCGCCTCCCCCCTCCTTACGCCTTCCATCCAATTTCTCCAATTTCCCTGCGTTTTGAATGTTTTACAGTTTCTTAATTTTTTTTCTGTTTTCTAGTTTTGCAGGTAGTTCATCCTTGCCATTTTCATTCCTATTTCTTTCTATAAATCCAACACTACAACACTAAAATAACACCCATAATCTCTATACCAAATTCAAACCTTCTAAACCCTTCAACAATCACGCAACACAACTCTATAACTATCTATCAATTTTTCTCCCAATTCAAACTAAATCCATCAAACCCTAACTAAATGAAATGGAAATCAAACCCCTTACCTAGCAAGCTTTGAGTATTCTTGATGATTCTTCAAGCCAAACCTTGCTCTTCTTCTTTCTCTCTTCTTCTTCCTTAACCAAAACCCTAGCTTTTCTCCAAACTTCTCAACTTTGTGTTTTTGGTGTTGTGTTTGGAAATGGTGGAGGAAATGATTTTATATAACATGTCTTACTAGCCAACTTAAGGAAATTTCTCACATACCCCTCATTTATTCTTAATACACTAAATATAACATCTAATTATTCACTCAATTTATTAATAAAATTCCCGGGAATTAAATATCGGTCCGAATAATATTTTACCGAACCGAACAAAACGTCGCTAAATATATTAATAGATATACCGATTAATATAATTATTTTCGTCGCTAAAACAATCGTCAAAAGATAATTCAAAAATATTAATATAATATAATATTAAATAAAACGGGTGTTACAACTCTCCCCCACTTAAAAGGTTTCGTCCTCGAAATTACCTGACTCGAAAAGCTCGGGATATGAATCCCGCATCTTACTTTCCAATTCCCACATCGCACTTTCACCCGCTGCTCCTATCCAAACAACTCTGACCAAGGAAATCTCTTTGCCACAAAGGGACTTCATCTCACGATCCTCAATCCTCAAAGGCATCGTTTCCACCATAAGATTTTCCCGAACTTGAATGTCATCCATCTCAATCACATGTGAAGGATCCGGGACATACTTCCGAAGTTGTGACACATGAAAAACATCGTGCAAGTTTGAAATATTTGGCGGTAACGCCACCCGATAAGCCACTTTTCCCACCTTACTAGTAATTTGATAAGGACCAATAAAGCGAGGAGTTAGCTTCTTCGACTTCAATGCTCGTCCCACGCCGGTTGTAGGAGTAACTCTTAAGAACACATGACCACCCTCTTGAAATTCCAAGTCTTTTCTTCTTTTATCAAGATAACTCTTTTGTCGACTTTGGGAAATTCTCATCTTTTCTCTAATCATCTTCACCGCCTCAGTAGTTTCCCTAACCAATTCGGGTCTAAGTACCACACTTTCACCCGACTCGTGCCAACACAAAGGAGTTCTACATCCCCGACCATACAACGCCTCAAACGGTGCCATTCCAATACTAGCATGAAAACTGTTATTGTAAGTAAACTCAATCAAAGGAAGATATGTATCCCACGAACCACCATGCTCAAGAATACAAGCTCTTAACAAGTCTTCCAACGATTGAATCGTCCTCTCCGTCTGACCATCAGTCTGAGGATGATAAGCCGAACTCAACCTCAACTTAGAACCCAAAGCCTCTTGCAAGCTTTTCCAAAATTCAGAAGTGAACCTCGGATCTCTATCCGAAACAATACACAAAGGAATACCTTGTTATCTAACAATCACATGCGTATAAATCTCTGCCAACTTCGATACGGGATAAGTGATGTTAATAGGAATAAAGTGAGTCGACTTTGTAAGCCTATCAACAATCACCCAAATCGCATCATGTCCTCTTGGTGTATTCGGAAACCCCGTTACAAAATCCATAGAAATGCTATCCCATTTCCATTCCGGAATTTCTAACGGTTGCATCAACCCTGCAGGTTTCTGATGCTCTACTTTAGACTTCTGACATGTCAAACAAGCATGAACAAACTGAGCCACCTCACGTTTCATGCCCGACCACCAAAATAGTTTTCTAAAATCTTGATACATTTTGGTCGCTCCGGGATGAATACTCAAATTACTCCTATGACTTTCTTCCAAGATCATTCTCTTTAAATCAACATCACCAGGAATACAAATCCTATCTCGGAATCTCAAAACACCCTGAGCATCCAACTTGAAATCTTCACTTTCAGTTTGTCCAATACTAACCAACAAATCCACAAGTTTCACATCAAGCTTTTGAGCTTCTCTAATGCTATCAAGGAAATCGTTATTGATCTTCAACATCCCCAAGATAACACTCTTCGGCGTCACTTCTATCACAAGACTCATATCTCTAAATTGTTCAATCATTTCCAACTCCTTCACCATTAAAAGTGACATATGCAAAGTCTTTCGACTTAAAGCATTGACCACCACATTCGCTTTACCAGGATGGTAATTCAATCCGAAATCATAATCTTTCAACAATTCAGGCCACCGCCTTTGCCTCATATTAAGCTCCTTTTGATCAAACAAATATTTCAAGCTTTTATGGTCACTAAATACTTCAAATCTAGAACCGTAAAGATAATGCCTCCAAATCTTAAGCACAAAAACAACCGCCGCAAGTTCCAAATCGTGAGTAGGATAATTCTTCTCATGAATCTTTAATTGCCTTGAAGCATAAGCAACCACCTTGCCACCTTGCATAAGCACACCACCCAAACCCATCTTAGAAGCATCACAATAAACAACAAACGGTTCTTCAGGATTAGGTAAAATCAAGATCGGCGCCGTTGTTAACCTCTTCTTCAATTCAACAAAACTTTCTTCACGCTTGACATCCCACACAAAAGCAGCTCCTTTACGAGTTAACTTTGTCAAAGGAAGTGCCAACTTAGAAAAACCTTCAATGAACCTCCTATAGTAACCAGCCAAACCCAAGAAACTTCTAATCTCGGTAACAGATTTAGGAGTTTCACATCTTAACACAGCATCAACTTTAGAAGGATCAACTGCAATGCCATCACCAGAAATGACATGCCCTAAAAAACTCACTTCACCTAACCAAAACTCGCACTTTGACAACTTAACATAAAGCTTCTTCTCCTTCAGAACTTCTAACACAATGCGCAAATGTTCTGCATGCTCTTCCTCCGATTTAGAATAAACCAGAATATCATCAATAAAAACAACCACGAAACTATCCAAGTAAGGATGGAAAATACGGTTCATGTACTCAATGAATACTCCCGGTGCATTAGTGACACCGAAAGGCATCACCGAATACTCGTAATGTCCATACCTCGTCCTGAAAGTAGTTTTCTGAACATCTCCTTCTTCCACCCTTATTTGATGGTAACCCGATCTCAAATCAATCTTACTAAACATACGAGCACCAACCAACCGGTCCATCAAATCATCAATCCTAGGAAGTGGATACCTATTCTTGATAGTTGCTTTATTCAACTGAGGATAATCGATACAAAGCCTCATGCTACCATATTTCTTCTTTACCAATAACACAGGAGCTCCCCATGGTGACACACTTGGTCTAAAAAACTTCTTCTCGAGCAAATCTTCTAATTGACTCTTCAATTCTGCTAACTCGGATGCGGACATCCTGTATGGCGCCATAGAGATAGGTCTGGTACCAGGGACAAGATCCACAGAAAAGTCCACTTCTCTTTCTGGGGGTGCACTAGGAATCTCGTCAGGAAACACTTCGGGAAAGTCGCACACCACTGGAAAGTTTGCAATAACAGATTGACTCTCCACAGAAAGAGTCGCCATCAACAAGAAAACCAATGCTTCACCTTTCATGGACTCCTTCAATTTTTTCGTTGAGACCAACATAGTTTGCTCTTCTTCCGCTAAGGAAGAAAACCTCACAGTGTTGTCATAGCAATTGATATGGATATAGTTAGCTTTCAACCAATCCATACCCAAAACCACGTCCAACCCAACAAGCGGTAAACAAATAAGATCCACCACGAAGTCTCTACCAAAGATTGATAAAGGGCAATTTGCACACACAAAAGAAGTAGTAACCGTTCCCTTAGCCGGAACTTCCACCACCATATCTCTATCTAGAGATGACAAAGTAAGACCCAATCTCTTAACACAATCAGCAGCAATAAAACAATGAGTAACACCAATATCAATAATAGTAATAAGGGGAATGCTATTAATGAAACTAGTACCTCGAACAAGACCATCTTCGTTTGCCGTCGGAGCACCCGACAAAGCAAACACCTTCCCCGCTCCTTGCGCCTTCTTAGGCTTCTTACATTGAGGACTAGTGTGACCTCCCTCACCACAATTAAAACAGACCACGTCTCTATGCTTGCAATCACGAATCACATGACCCGTTTCACCACATCGGAAACACCTCACCTCGTTCTCTTTAGTCTTCCCATCACTCCTACAAACATTACTCTTGTGGCCAGGTTTCCCACACTTGTAACAAACAATACTAGCAGGAGCATCTCCCCCACTAGTCCTTCGTCCTTGGGACGCTTGCTGTTTCCCTTTACCAATAGGGATATCATAAGGTTTCCCACGGCTCTGCTGGCCCTTGCTCCTCTTATCAGACAAAATCTTATAGTGTGCATTACTATCCTCTTCAAAGATTCTACAGCTATCAATCAAATCCGCAAAGACACGAATTTTCTGATAACCGATCGCTTTCTTAATCTCAAGACGCAAGCCATTCTCAAATTTAATGCACTTAGAAAATTCAGCACCCTCACCATCAAAGTGAGGATAGAACTTAGCCAACTCAATAAACTTCGCAGCATAATCAGTGATAGACATGCTCCCTTGCCTCAGTGAAAG
The DNA here is from genome assembly GCA_021764765.1 of Vicia sativa. Classification (NCBI taxonomy): domain Eukaryota; kingdom Viridiplantae; phylum Streptophyta; class Magnoliopsida; order Fabales; family Fabaceae; genus Vicia; species Vicia sativa. The sequence goes on from CM038796.1 coordinate 137,260,461, forward strand.
GAACTCAATCTCCTTCTTTCCTCAAACATCTTCCGGGTAATACTTCCTCAAGAACTCCCTATGGAAAACTTCCCGTTACTTCTTCACCAACTTTAAGCCTTTGGCGGTGTCAACCCGCAATCATCGACCTCTTTACTTAACTTATGAGTACCATAACGGACTTCTCGCAAGAGTGCAATCCATCACACGGAAGATTCTCTCAATCTCCTTCAACCAGGTTAGAGCACCTTCAAGATCATACTTCCCAAGTAGATTCTCTCTGGAAGGTCGCCAAACTCCCAATTCCCGGCTATAAAATGCCTAGGTTTTAATAAATACTTGATTGTTAAACAACAACAAACACTTCGTTTAATTAATAAAATCGGATATCGATCAAAATTCATTTAATTATATATGGATATAATATAAATATCATATACATTATAATAAGGATAATTATATATACAAACTCATCAATACATAAATAATAATAAGATAAATCCCAAGTGTTACTACGAGGAGCAGCGCAAAATAAAGTGACTCGAGCTAATCCTCCTCATCCTCGGGGATCACCTGCACGTTACCAATATATAGGTAACGGAGAAACAAGTAAAGGGGTGAGATACTTCCAAAACATATAATTAAAAACAATGATGGAATATATAGATAGTTTGGAATTATAATTGGTATAAGTTAAATAAAGTATGTCAACATGTATTTAAGCTTACATACTTTAAATTAGCATTTAGTGTATAAATTAACACATTAACTTCATCACATAGTCATTGTACTCGCATCAACACAAAACATCATGTACCGTCGCAATTCAATTATCATTCATCAATTAATGACTCAATGATAAACAACTCGAACATAAACACAACTGACTCCAATATAAACATAATGGACTCCATGAGACACGAATATGTTATGCATGTGGTACCCATCGCTTTGTACGTAATTAGGGACACTTGGCATAAAGCCCATCTTCGCTCGGCATAAAAGCCATCATCACTTGGCATGAAAGCCCTCTTCGCTTATGAAATGTTTGTGACTCAATAAATAAAGACCACACAACAACATATCATCATCGCTCATCACAATTGACATAAAGTCTACTTCGCCATATTTATTCACATCAAATAAACATGTCATCGCATCGCATAAACAATAAGTATTCATAATTATATACACCGTCGCAAACATCATTGTCAATTAATCCGTCAATTTCCAAAAACGGAAAAATAGTAAAAACATCAATAATCGTCGCGAAAGCCATTCTTAATTACCAGTATAATTTATAAACATCAACTTCAAAATCAGATAGTTCATATATGCCTTAAAATGACTAAAACACAATTCGGGTCAATTTACCGTAAATTAGCCTATTTCGGGTCGTTCCGTAAAAACTCACAATTTTGAAAAACTAACTTCACCATTACGTTCTACACATCAAACTTAGCTAGCACGTCAATTTTCGTTGAATTCAGAGCAACTTGCTCTGTCATCGAATTTACCGAAATCGGAAAATCGGAACATAATCGGGTTCTAAATTTAATCGGCTATCTTATCCCCTAATTATATTTTATAGATACCAAATATTACTAGGTGGAATTAAGGATTTAGAAACAAACAGAGGCTATTTGCAAAGGAAAAATTATGCAGGAAAGTTCATTTCACAGAAAACAGAAAAACAAGTTTTACAGCAGAACAGAAAATCTCCAAATTTCCATTTACTCTTCTCTACATGGGGATGGACGTCCCACTCAACCAAAGGCAAGGGAGGCGGGTGCCTCAACCTTGGGGGTGGTCGTCCCACAATGGAGGTGGGCGCCTCCCCCCTCCTTATGCCTTCCATCCAATTTCCCTGCGTTTTGAATGTTTTACAGTTTCTTAATTATTTTTTTTTTTGTTTTCTAGTTTTGCAGGTAGTTCATCTTGCCATTTTCATTCCTATTTCTTTCTATAAATCCAACACTACAACACTAAAATAACACCCATAATCTCTATACCAAATTCAAACCTTCTAAACCCTTCAACAATCACCCAACACAACTCTATAACTATCTATCAATTTTTCTCCCAATTCAAACTAAATCCATCAAACCCTAACTAAATGAAATGGAAATCAAACCCCTTACCTAGCAAGCTTTGAGTATTCTTGATGATTCTTCAAGCCAAACCTTGCTCTTCTTCTTGCTCTATTCTTCTTCCTTAACCAAAACCCTAGCTTTTCTCCAAACTTCTCAACTTTGTGTTTTTGGTGTTGTGTTTGGAAATGGTGGAGAAAATGATTTTATATAACATGTCTTATTAGCCAACTTAAGGAAATTTCTCACATACCCCTCATCTATTCTTAATACACTAAATATAACATCTAATTATATTATTCACTCAATTTATTAATAAAATTCCGGGGAATTAAATATCGGTCCGAATAATATTTTACCCAACCGAACAAAAGGTCGCTAAATATATTAAGAGATATACCGATTAATATAATTATTTTCGTCGCTAAAACAATCGTCAAACGATAATTCAAAAATATTAATATAATATAATATTAAATAAAACCGGTGTTACAATACATATGGACACCATGAATGGGCTTTTCTCGATTTATTAATTTGCTTACAATTATTTGTTCCTCCTCCATTTCTCATCCCCGCGCGTATCTCCAAATGCTTTCATAATTTAAAGTTCTAAACCTTGATCAAACGTCGAGTTTCTTTTCAAAAACACTTTCTCAAATAAATATTCTATTTCTCCCACCTCCCAAGCATATGGTAGTCAGTCCAGTATCGACCCTCGACCGTATGTTTGGTGTCTTAATTAAATTTAATTAACGTGAACCATGTTTCACCCCACCTTTTCTTAACAAAACTTTTGGGTAGAAAAAGATGATTCGGATGTTTCTGTCCACTCATCCGAGTAATTGGGGTGTTAGTCGTTGAACGCTTATGGTCCAATACTTGTCTCCCACATAAAAACAAAATAACTCATTCAAACTCTTTTATCGCTCATATGCGACCATCAAACTCTTTTTTGATAAAGAGTGTGCAATAGCCGTTTCAAACACGAACGAGGACTTAAGCTTTTCAAACAAACTAAACAAGTCCTAGTTCAAAGCATTTGAAATGTCTAATGCACGATTTTTCTTATAAAATCAACAAAACCAATTAAAACCTTTTTAAGAGGAACTACAGAGTTTTGACTTTCCCATTGCACGAGGGAATATGTAGGCACACGGTTCTGAAACCGTGTCAAACTCAAAATAATAATAAACTAATTCTGTTTCTTTTATAACTTAGAAATTAGCGAATATACACACACACTTAGAACTAAATGGGTCCCATTGAGTACGATGGACGTAAGAGGTGCTAATACCTTCCTCTTGCGTAACCGACTCCCGAATCCATCTTTTGGTCTCGTAGACCGCCTTATCTGTATTTGTGGGGTTTTATCTATATTTTCCCGTTCCTTTTGGAACAAATAAAATTAGGTGGCGATTTCACTAGTTTTTGAAAATTAAACGATTTTTGAAAATCGAGTTACTTCAGTTGGCGACTTCAATAGGGACATTTGACTAAGCGTGTCAACCCTAGTTTAGCTCTTCGTATGTGTGTTTATTTTTGCTTTTTGTTTATCACTCTATTTTATGTTTATAATTTAGTCATTTATTTCATATCGCTTTAATTATTACCTTGTTGATATATTATTGTGTGTTGGAATGATGGATGGGATTATAGGGAAAGCCCACTACCAAGGCTATAGAACACATAAATTAGAGTGGTTGCGTAGTATTGATTTGCTAGACGGAAATGTCTTGTAAGTTGGTGCGAAGACCACACCTAGGGGAGGTTCTTTCGAAGACATTATCGCCGATTGCAAGTTACTTTTGCATTGACGATAGTGTTGTTAGAAGGGATTTTCCCCCTAGTTTTAACCTTTAAGGAGACGTTCTTGGATATATCATCTAATCACAAATTTATTTGCGGTGAAAATGGTACACCCAAGTTGGGATCAATGATTTTGAGTACCCCGTTCAGATCCTGGTATTGAGGGTTACGTCTGTTAGATCGTTAGACCTGCTTTGTCTATTCGGATAATACGTAACCCTCCCTCAAACCAAATTCTCTTGAAAAAAAGTATTGTAGCGTTGCAAGTATCTTTTGCGGTGCACGAGAATTTGTGTTTGTTGTATCAAAAACCCTAAGAGCCATCCAGGGGGAATTGTTGGGTAGATGTCGAAACCATGTCCGACCATCCTTTTTTAAACCCATGTCTGTTTAACTTTACATGTGATTTTGCGCATAACATCAATATGTATCGCATCACATTACATTCTTACATGCATTGCCATTGCATTGCATTCACAAATAAAAAATCATTTGCATTCCAAAATAGAAATAAAATAATACATTTGCATTCATCAACATGGATGCATTTTCTCCTCCATTACAAAAAGCTCATGTCACCTTTTGTTCCTGGCCAGTTAGCTGATTTTCTGCACTCATGGCAAGTCCAATAGACCAATTGGAACATAATCAAGTTGTGATAAGAGAGGACCTGAAGGTGTGAAAGACAAGGTGGATCAAATGTTGGAAGCCATGCTAGATTCTTCGGAGAACAATGTCCAGGATGCTGCTACAGATCATGTCGATTCCATGTCAGGATTTACCGTTATGTCTAATCCAATGTACGATTCTCCTCTGCATGTGGATGATCCTATTCAACCTCAATTGGTGCTCAATGTTCTATCTAACGCAATCCCTACGGGCCGAAGACAATCAACTGTTCAAGAAGATTGTATCCCACATCCCCAGGCTGCTAAGAAGCCTAGGTTTGCCAACTACGTGAAAAATCCTCAAGGAACGAATTCGATGGTCAACATCAGAGCTCCTCAAGATATTGAAGCTAGAAGAGTGTGTCTTGATCTGAAGGAACAATTGAGGGTATTGAATGGAAACAATACTATTGGTCTGGATGCTGTTGACCTTTGTTTAGTGTCAGACGTCATGATTCCACCAAAGTTTAAAATGCCAAACTTCGAGAAGTACAAAGGTGTTAGTTGTCCAGAGACTCATTTGAAGATGTTTGTTCGCAAGATGTCTGCATATGCCCATGATGAAAAGTTTCTCATCCATTGTTTCCAAGATAGTCTTAGTGGGGCATCTCTGGATTGGTATACGCAATTGGAGAAAAAGGATGTTCACAATTGGAAAGACTTATCTTCCTCATTCTTGAAACAATACGAGTTCAACCTTTCCATGGCTCCAACCCGTATTCAATTACAGAATCTTTCTCTAAATATTAACGAGTCGTTCAAGGAGTATGCTCAAAGATGGAGAGAGTTGGCCACTCTAGTTAAACCGCCAATGCTTGATGGGGAGTTGGTTGACTTGTTTTTGAATACCTTACCTTATTCATACTTAGAAAGAATGATAGGTTGTACATCATCAAGTTTCTCTGACTTGGTGATGGTGGGAGAACGCATTGAGAGCGGTCTCAAAAGTGGAAAACTCCAAGATGCCTCGAGTAGCCAAGCTGATGAGGAAGAATTCTTCAGAGATTCTCAAATGGAAGGAGAGGATTATGAAACCAATGCAATTTGGGAAGCTCCGCAAGCTCCACCTCCTATACCTTATGGTCAACCTCCGTATGTAGCATTGTTCGATGCTCGACCGATGTTTCTCGGTCCCGGCAGCAACCATGGGGCACTCCTCATGCAAAGAAACAAGTTCAAGGCCGTGGATATCAAAGTCAACATCAGAATGCACGCAAACCTCGAAGTAATCTGGAAAGAAGGAATGCTCCTCTTGATCCAATTCCAGTGACTTATAGTCAACTTCTGCCATATCTGCTTCAAAATTCATTGGTGGTTCCCAAGTTTCTTAAGCCACCAAAGTCATTCCTGCCACGATATGATCATAATGCACGATGTGGATACCATCTTTGATGCGGTGGGACACTCAGAGGATTGCAATCCTTACAAAGCCAAAGTTCAACAGTTGATTTACCAGAAGTACTTGACTCTTCAAGGAGGAAATCTGTTTGTGAATGGCAACCCCGTACTCAAGTGAATGCCAAGACTACTGAATATAATCTGATCAACAAGACAGAGCTCAAATCTCCTCCACAACGACATTCTTTTATTTATTTACTGCATTTTCATGTGTATCTTGTTTAATTGTTTAAACTTTATTTGCATGAAGAAACTTGTTTGTTTTAATCTTAATGCAATGAGTATGTCTATCTTGAAGTAATCCATTCGTGGTCACTCAATCCATTCGTTATCACTCTTTATTTGATTTCCGAGCATTTTGATACCAACGTTACCAACTCTTTCGCCTAGGCAAAGATTGGAGGGAGGATGACGATAATTAAAAAATGCCAGGTCGCTAATCGTATGTTTTTGAGTAAAAACCTTGCTAATGATGTACAGGCCTTGTTTCAAATCCCCAAACACCAAAGTTATAAGGAAGATAATCCCTCGTTAACCCCTTTGAGCCTTGAAGTAGGAGCTTCTTTTCTGTTCACAAAAAACCCTCATCATCTTTAACCCTGTGGGCGGGTAGTGTTCAGTTAATTTGATCGGGCGTTCAGAACTCATCAAGAGTGTGCGTCAAAGGATACAACAATGGTTATCCTTCAAAAATTTGAGGAAGGTCAGAACCACCATATTCAACCTTCATCTAAGAACAATGTGCATCAGAAGAGAATGATACCATGTTGGGTATCTCTCGCACATCATAAGGTCAACAGATGACGATACCACAATGGTTACCCTTCATCAACCCAAAGACTCAGACAGTCACTATCACTTTCAACAAGTTGAAGACAGTGTAAGCATCCACGACTTGTTCAAAAAAAAAATGAAATGAATAGAAAAAAAAGAGACAAAAAAGCCCGCTAATTCAAAACTTAGTAATAAGTCGCTTAGGCAAAAGTCAAGTAAAAGTCAGGGAAAGTAAAAATCCCGGAAGGCAGTAAAAAAGGACTACAAAAAAATCTTGAGCAAAGAAGAAGTCATGTGGTTCAGACACCAAAGACAAAATGTGAGTGACTGTCGGGTCCAAGAAACCTCATATTGGTTCCTCAACCATCATAACGCCTTTTGAGAGATGAATGCTCATATCAATATAGTTGAACTTAGGACTGAAGAACATCATGGAGAATGGGCGGGCACCAAATATTTTGAGCCTAAAAATCTTTTTTCTAAAAAAAAAACCGTGAACCAGACCACGTTACAACCCTCAAAAAGTCCTAATTGAAGCATGTGTTAATTCAAAAGCATACTGCGGAGAGATCGCGTTTACCTGACTCCTACGATGCGTGCTAAGTATCTGTGTTGGTACCATATGCTTATCTTATCTTTCATAAAGAAAAGTTTTCAACGTTGCACTCTAAAAGTGTTTCACTCAAAAAAAGTCATAATGTTTTTTATACAAAACTTCAAGACGCATAAATGTTGCATTATAATTGTCGTAATGAACATTCTTCTACATGTAAAACGATTATTTGACATTAAAGAAGTTCTCATAATGAACATCAGTGAAGAGTCTAATCTTGTCCAAAACAAAGACTTGATCATTTATTTGTATCAAGGGGCAGGATGTTTAAGGACTCCTTTGAGTGCGTCACAAGTTGTTTTCTCAAGATTCTGTTAACTTGGGGGCAATCGAATCGAAATTCAGCTTCTCGAATTTCTGCTAATCTGGGGGCAGGTCCTTGAAGAGCAATCAACAAGTGATTTGGACTTTCTCAAAGAGCAGTTAGCTTGGGGCATGTCGTTCCAAGATTTTGTCAATCAGGGGCAGCCACCTCAACGCGTTGGAGTATTTCCGTGGAGCATATTGGTTCATGCTATTTCTATAGCATGGTGAAATAAATCCTTCAAGATTCAGTCAATATGGGGCAGTCACATCAAGATGCGGTAATATCTCTCAAAGGATTTGCTAATTAGGGGTATTATGCATTAGAATACAAACTCGGGGGCAAGCTATCCCAGTATTAGATTACTGTAAACTGTTTCCAGCATTTTCTCAAAGCAAATCTCTTCAGATAATCAACAGGCTGGGGCAATGAATGCTATATACAGATAATTTCGTTTTGTATCTTCAAGCTGCTTAGAAATTTTTCTCTCAAGTGTCAACAGCTGTTGAGTTCAATTTGAGTGGCAGGGAATCATGCTAACAACTTCCTTTTGATGGGAAAATTGTTTCAAGAATCTTTCTTGGTCTTAACCAGTCAAACAGTCAAAGCATCTTCATGCATTGTCAATCATGCATCTCATCCTGTGCCATTAAAATCTGACTTTGTTTGGTACGTTTCACCAGTTTCCGTCTGGTTGATTAAAATCATTTCACCAGTTTCCGTCTGGTTGATTAAAATTATTTCACCAGTTTCCGTCTGGTTGATTAAAATCATTTCACCAGTTTCCGTCTGGTTGATTAAAATCATTTCACCAGTTTCTGTCTGGTGGTTAGAATGTTTTCACCAGTTTCCGTCTGGTTGTTTAAAATCATTTCACCAGTTTCCGTCTGGTGGTCAGAATGTTTTCACCAGTTTCCGTCTGGTTGTTAAAATCATTTCACCAGTTTCCGTCTGGTGGTTTAACTTAAAATCAATTCTCGTCTGACGATTTTTCTTTCAAGGTCAAATTTTATTTGGCACACATCCAATAATCCCTACATGCATTCATAAATCATTACCTAAATCATCGTCATGCATCAATCGCGTCGCTTTATGCAGACATATCATATACAATATATTCATGCATAAACCCCACTCGGGACTCGGGACCTTTTCAGAATGAATTCAAGTGCAAGCAGAAGACTATTTCTCAAATGGCAACTTAGTTCTTCTCCCCAATACAATTTTAATTCTTCTTCAAAATGAATTAGCAATGGCATCAACTTTCAGGATAATTTCTTCCCCAGAGAAGTGATTCATCATCCCCAGTGAATTCTTGTGGCAACAGGATTGTTCAAATTGGATTCCCCAGTGATGTCTTCCTTCTCTCAGCAGCATCAAGAAATCATATACTATTTGCATTAGAACAAAATAAAAATCATCATCATGCATATCATATCATGCATATCATACTCATACATTAGCTCCGACTAATTCTTTTGCAGGTTTTTTCAGCTGAAACTGTAAATATCCTCATAAGGATCAAAATTGAAGGAATAGTTCTCAGACGACATAATTATCCTCTTTTCTACAGCACAAGTGATATACTTGTATGGATCTCAACAATTGATGGTTTCTCCAATCGAGATTTCTTCCCCAGCGAAACAGTTGTTTCTTTCAGACGGACTCTAATGTCAGCGAAATTATCAACCGGGAATCCCCAGTGAATTTTCCACACGGTTTTCTTACGAAGTTTCCCCAGTGAAGCTTAATTTACTCCCAAGTGAGTTTCCTTCAGAAAGGATTATTACAGCATTATACTTGGTATTTTCAAGACTTCTTTCAGACAAGAATCTTCCCAGCAAATTCTATTGGCAGTGAATTCTGTGTTTTTACTCCTCTGAGCTGTTCTCAGAAAATTACATCAAACTTCTGGTGTGTTTATTTCCCCAGTAAGTCATCAACTACTCAACAAATAGATGTCCACCGGGTAGGATGTTTATTCAATCACAAGATATTTCTCCAACTCAGAAGTTGATCCATATATCCATTTGCTACAGCGCATTGTCTATACAATGTCCGCAAATTGAAGCTCATTACCCTAGAAGTTTTTCAGTCACAGGTGCTGAATCCGACTCTTCTATCATCGGTAAAGCTATCTGCATACAAATTGAAGATCTTGTCAACTCGGAAGTTGTTCAACATGTCTGTACATGTTCAGTAAGATCTCTCATCAGCAGAAACTTCAGAAACAAGATTTACCGACTTCATAAACATCTATATCACACCAGGGTGCTAGATATTGATTTGTTTATCCCCCGAGAATTGTATTCTCGGGTGCGCTACTGAATTTGTTCTGCTGGTAACTTGGAAGTTACACGATCAAATACATTCAGCATGCCATGGCTCCTCGCACCTTCGTGCACCAATAATTCTGATATTGTTCTAGCCATATATCTTCGTTAAGGTCTGCGGGTATTCCTTAACTCTTCGGGATTTTCTAACAAAATTCTCGATTATATCTTCGTTAAAGTTTGCGGGTATTCTTTAACTCTTTGGGATCTTCAGACAGTTTCTCAACTTCATCTTCATTAAGGTCTGCGGGTATTCCTTAATTCTCTGGAACTCTTTGTTAAGTTCTCAATCACATCGAACTCATAATCTTTATTTCTTGTCGCTTGAGAAGTGCGGTTTTCTTCTCATAGCATTTTATCTTTATTTCTTGTCGCTTGAGAAGTTCGGTTTTCTTCTCATAGCATTTTATTATTTTCTTTTCGCTTGAGAAGTTCAGTTTTCTTCTCATAGCATTTTCGTTAAGACATCATGTGATGGCTTAATCTATCATATTTCTTGTCGCTTGAGGATTTCGGTTTACTTCTCATAGCATTTTATTATTTTCTTTTCGCTTGAGAAGTTCAGTTTTCTTCTCATAGCATTTTCGTTAAGACATCTTGAGATGGCTTAATCTATCATATTTCTTGTCGCTTGAGGAGTTCGGTTTTCTTCTCATAGCATTTTATTATTTTCTTTTCGCTTGAGAAGTTCGGTTTTCTTCTCACAACAATCATTATTTCTTTTCACTTAAGAAGTTCGGTTTTCTTCTCATAACATTTTCATTAAAACTTACTATTAAACTCATCTCGGTTATTCGGTTATCCCCAGTGTTGTTGAGATCTTCTGATATTTTTCATTTGGTACTGCTGTTCTGATGTTGCTTAAAAAGTTTTTCTCATCAGGCGTCCTTTCTTTGGCTCTATAGTCGAGATATCTTATCCGCTTTCTTTTGTGACACTGGTTTCCCGCGTAGTGCAAATTTTTGGGGTTCTCTGGTATTCAATCCTCTTCCACCTTGAACGTTCAAAAGCTGTCACTTTTTCTCACTTACCAGGTTTAAGATGATCGAATAGGGGCAACTGTCGCACCCCAAAATTTACGCTCCGGATATTTTGATAACTTTGCGTGGTTCATGTTGCATCATTGGGTTTCATTTACTAAATTAAATTATTTTGGTTGTCAAGCTTTTCAAAATATGGAATTTGGTTGTATTGACAATTGGTCCAAGGGGCTCTCATATTCACTCAAGGTTGGGATTCTTGATCACTGTGATATTCTCCGTGTCGAGCTATAAGATTGTACACTCCAGCATTCATCCTCCTCCTGTGCTTGTTATCATCACTTTTTGGATTCCCTTGAAAATACACGGATTCGGAGATGTGAACTACCTAGTAATTCTTGGATGCATCTTCGTATGTTTACTTGAATCGGATTAAAGTTTTGAGCAAGATCATCAATTGGTTTATGATTAAAGTTTCTCATGCGTGTTTATTGTTGTTGATGTTTTACCTACTAATGGAAATTTGGTTAAGACGTTCAAGACAAATATCATTTCCTCAAAGGCATTATTGGCAAGATTTGGATTTCAAAAGTGGCTACGGAAAGGAAGTTTGTTGGCTTGGTCATTTTGCTGGCATTTCTAACTCAGAATCAAAAAGGAAGTTCAGAACTTTATTTTTAACTCAAGATTCATGTCTTTATTTTTAATTGCAAATATCAGAATTTTGTTTCATGGTTTCACCAAAGCCCATTACCAATTTATTCAAAGAATCAAAATACTTTTTTTACAAGAGATATTCAAGTCTTGAATTTAAACTAAGTTATGTCCCTTTTGTGGTACGAAGTTCAAAATTCTAATGCTTAACTTTTAATTGTATCAACATTGGCAAAAATTGAATTTCAAATACCATTCATTCAAGTTCTATTATGGAAATGACAAGCTTGTTACAAGGATATTTTTATAATTACAATTGCTACAAAAACTTCTAAATCCTAAAAGATAAACTTTCGTAACATCTTCTTTGGTCTTCAAGTCCATCCATTTCTTCTACTTTGCTTTCTCCATGCCACCATTGCCATCATTCATGAAAAAAAAAAACAAGAAAAGAAGAAGTGATTAGCATCAAGTCATAATTATACGAATTTTAAACAAGAAATTAAAGGAACAATCCTCTCTCAATCTCATCATTAGGGTTTGTGTTAAGGAATCAGGTTAGAGGGTTTAATCATGTTCAATGCCTCATAATCTGAAGATTAATCATGGGCTGTTGTTTTTTCCCAATTGCAAATCATAAAGTAATACTTTAGTTCACAAAAAGTAAAAGGGAAAAAAGACAAATTAATCCAACAGGCAGCAAGCAATAGAACAACATCAAGTAAAACAAAACACATGGTTATCAGTAGCACATGATTTTATGGCAAGCACCACAAGTAATAGAAGGCGGCAGCAGCAGCTTGGCAAGCAGAACAAGGCAGCAACATTACAAGACAAAAGAGAGAACACAGTTCCAAGAAAAAAGAGGAAAACACAGTTTCAAGACAGGGACAGAACAACAGTTTCCAGAATTTCAAAACCAATACCAAACTTTGAAACATAAGTTAGTATCGGTTCAAGGAGCCAGCAAGAGGGAGAGAAAAAGGAGTATCTGTTCTAGGGGACAAAGTATAGCATCTGTTCAATTATATACCAATTCCAAACTGAAGCAACTCGATTTTCAAAAATCTTTTAAATTCTCGAAAACAGTGAAATCGCCACCTAATTTTATTTGTTCTGAAAAGAACAGGAAAATATAGATAAAACCCCAAACATGCGGATAAGGCGGTCTACGTGACCAAAAAGTGGGATCGGGAGTCGGTTATGTAAGGGGAAGGTATTAGCACCCCTTACATCCATCGTACTCGATGGGACCCATTTAATTCTACGCGTTTTGTGTGTGTGTTTATTGCTAAGTTATGAATACCAAAAGGAAAAGAAATTGTTTGTTATTATTTTGAGTTTGCACGGTTTGAACAGTGTGCCTACATATTCCTCGTGCAATGGGAAAGTCAAAACTCTGTAGTTCCTCTTAAAAAGGTTTTAAGTTTGTTGTTTTGATTTTATAAGAAAAATCGTGTATTTATACATTTCAAATACTTTGAACTAGGACTTGTTTTGTTTGTTTGAAAAGCTTAAGTCCTCGTTCGTATTTGAAACGACTATTACACCCTCTTTATCCGAAAAGAGTTTTTTATGATCGCGTATGAGCGATAAAAGAATTTGAATGAGTTGAGTTATTTTTTATGTGGATGAAAAAGTACCGAACAACGAGGCTAGCGTCTCACGATTCAAATACTAGAAACCCGAGGAGCGAAAGTTCGCCCAAGTATCACCCAAAAGTTTTCTTGAGAAAAGTGAAGTGAAGCGAAGTTCACGTTATTTAGAGTCTTTAAGCCACGGTCTAGCGTCCAACGAATTAAAGACTAAAGTTTGTTTGGGGGACAAGTTTTTAAGCAACTGGTCTAACGTCCGACGACTTAAAAACTTGTACTTTATTATGAAAAAGATTTTGAAAATGCACTCGACGTTGGATCGAGGTTTGTAATTATGAAAGTGTTTTGGATATACGGGTTATAGTTAGTTAAGCCTATGGTCCTAAGGTGAGATAATGGAAAAGAACAAACAATAGTATACAAGCAGCAAGTAAATAAATTAAAAGCCCATACAAGGTGGCTTGCGCAAATAAATGATTTACATTGTGTAGGTGCGTGCGCGAAATAAATTTAATCGATTAATTAAACAAAATTTAATCAAGTAATTAGTTTAATAAAATTAATTAGGTAAACTAATTAATTTTAAATAACCTAATTAGATAATTAAATAATGTTTAACCAATCAATTAAAGTTTCATTGTAAGCCCAAGAGTAAGCGTGGTGTGTGCACAAAAGTGTGGCCGTTGTGACGCTTCAAAGCTTTGTCAACTCAGGGTAGTAAAAATGGCTCGCACGAGTATTAGTTTGAAAAAATGTTTTTGGTTTTGTGCTTTGTGACTAATAATTAAATAAATAAGCAATGAAATATTTACTAGCTATTACATCACGTGGGGAATGGGGGTACAAATTTACAAATGGGGATAATAGAAGGAGTGCTAAAAATTTCCTAAAAAATAAAGATAAAAAATAAAAAAAGAGTCTAACTAATACTACTATTATATTTTTTGGATTTTGAGGTATATATAAATATTTTATGAGTTAGGAATAACAATTTATTATTAATAATAGTGGTAAATAATGGTGATAAAAAAAATGAAACTTAGTGACAATAATACGTATTAGTGATAACATAAACATAACAGTAGTTATAAGATAATAGTAATAGCATTATAGTAATAATAATAATATGAAATAATAGTAATAATAATATAGTATAAAATAGTATTAATAATAACATAATATAATAATAGTAATAATAATATTAGTAATAATAGTATAATATAATAATAGTAATAATAATATTAGTAATAATAATATAATATAATAATATAATAATGGTATAATAGTAGTATTAGTATTAATTAGTAAATAAAAGAAAACACAGGTTATTTATTTAACTGTAACTAATCCTAATTTAAAAAACAAAATGGAAACCAAAAGCTATCTCACACGATCCTTCATCTCTCTCATATGAACCGATGCATGTGTTTCCAGAAACCGATCTCTTCTATTCTCTCGCGATCCCGTCTCACTCTCATCGTTCTCATCGCTCTCACTCGTGATTCCGTGTTTTCCTATGCTGCTCGCGATTCACCGGAATGGATGAACGCGGCCGCGCCGGTAATCGCCCTCGTGGCGGTAACGGCGGCGGCTCTTCTCCGAACAGGGGTTTCTCACTCTTTCTCTGTCCGTTTGCTCTTATAGCTTCGATTTAACGCTTTTTGCATTCTGATTCTCACAGGTTGATGGTATTGAAAGGGGAAATAAGGAAACCCTAACTCCTATTCGGATGGAAACCGTGATGCTCAGATGCGAAAATGGATGAGACGGTAGAGATAAACCGGGTAATACCTTTCTGAATCTTTCTTCTTCTTTCTCTCTATTCAGAAATAGATTTCTGAAATAGTAAAATCTGAAGGTTTTCTGGTGTTTAGGAAAATGATGATGACATGCTAGCTTTTATGTTTCGTGTTTTTTTCTGGGGCGTTTTCGCTGTTTGGGATTATAAGTTGTTCCTGGTTTATGAAAATGGCTTTTGGATTTTGGTCTGGTTTTAATGTTGGGAATCGATATGCTTGCTGGTTTACTGGGTTTTTTTTGAACAACCTCCTCCTCCCTGCTGTGACCCTTCCTACTGATATATATCTCTTGTCATCCTTTAGAACAGATGCTGTTTTTTTGGTCTTGGTCTTCTGAGTCCTCTGCTGCTACATACATACTTGAGTATATTCCTATTATGGTGTATTCTTGTAAACAGATACTACACTTGACCTTTAGAATACCATGCCTTTCCATCATTAAGAACAGATTCTGCCTTGGTTTTCTTGGGATTACCTTCTGCTGCAGCCTGTATTGTTCACTACTACACTCCAATTTCTTCTCTTGGCTATACTTACTGCTCTGTCATTTGGGATTTGAATTTGGCATCTTTCTTTTTCTATGTATGCTGCCTGCTACTGCTTTTGGGTAAAAATAATTACACTGTGGGAAAAAATTATTTTTACTTGCTGATAACCATGTAGACTTGTGGCTGCTATGTTGTTGGATCATATTTGGGCTGAAATCAAAAAAATCTTAATAAATTGTTAAGCTGATAGACTGTTGGGCTGATCCATTGCTTGCTTCTTGAGAAAAAAAGATGCTGTCAGATTTTCTGTTTCATACCTCCCTTTGTGAACCAACAACGAAAGTTGTTGTGATTTGCAATGGGAGGTTACGGCCGATGAAAGAGCTTTCAAGTTCTGAGGCTCAATCATCTGACACAAAACCCTTCAATCCTGATTCCTCAACACACCCTAATGATGAGTCCACAACGTAATTCTTGTTTTCGTACAAAAATTATTCTATTACTATTAACTATATTTCTTTTTGTTGTTTCAGGCGACAAAGGACGGCATGGAAGAAGAATGCTTGGGTATGGAGAAATTCGGAGGAAGCCAAATAGCTCGCTCAAACCAAAAATAGGCCTTAGAAGATTGTAGCAATATTGTAGAATTAGGATAGAATTAAGATAGAACTAGAACTTTTGTATTTGTAAAACAAAACTAGAAAATTCTGTAATAACGAACGAAATTCCGAAATTAAATCCAATTCCTCTTGCGAAATTTGTATTCTGAACATAAATATTTCATAATATCAATTTGATATATAAAAAATATTCAAATTCAAAAATACAATTCCGATCTCTTCTGGTTACGAACGAAATTCTTAGTAATGCTTCCCTGTTTTTGTATCTTTTTTTTTGTAACTTCACGATCCGACATTGTAACCGAATTTTGAAGAAACTTTGAAGAGACAATTTTTTCTCTTTTTTCACACTGTATCCTGAAATTCCACTTCTTGCACTCTTCTTGAAACATCCACCAATTACCTCTGGCTAGCAACTTTGCGACGAAAACAGTGTCTCCCTTTACTGAATAAAATAAAAAAAGGTATGACTTCTTTTAGAATTTAAATTCTCGATAATTATTCTCTGAATTCAAATTCTAAAACAAATAACCTTTTTTTTTTTTCGGAAGACCAAATCCAAACAACCCTTTTATACAAAAAAATCTGAAATCGTTCGAAACCTCTTGAATTTGAATTGAACCAACTAAAACTTTTCCATCATTTCTTCCATGAAAAATCCTTAGCAAGAAATTCTCTGAAATTGTAATAAACAAACACATTTTTTCTGAAAATAATGGGATGAAACGGAGGGGAAATTTTGGGGTGCGACACAAACCATTGCCATCAGGGATGAAAAAGAAAACAAGAGAGTATCTGTTCAAAAGAAAAGGAAGAGAGTATTTGTTCTAGGGGAAAGACCTAGCAGCCTGGAGTTCCAAAAACAGAGAAAAAAGTGATAACCATTGTGATTCCAACCCTAACCAGCAGCCTTGAGTTCTAAACAAAATAAACCAAGCAAAAAACCTTGAAACAAGATAGTATCTATTCCAGAAAACAAACCAAAAAGAAACCTTGAAACAAGATAGTATTTGTTCCTAACCGTAACCGTAATATCTGTCCTAACCGTAACAACCAAAAGTACCAAACCAAAACCCAGAAACTCCATCGTTCACAAAATGCCAAAAAAAATATGCAAACTCAGAATAGAGAACATCATAACTTAAACCCTAACAAGTATGTTCATCATTTTCCCAGAATCACAAACCCTTCAGAAGTACAGAAACCGATTGTCATAGAAAGAAGAAGAAGAAAATTTCTAAGCAAAAAATTAGAAGAATCTCACCGGAGGGGTTGCGAGCCAAATCGCCTTCCACCATCGCCGCCGCCAAGCTCCCAACCACGCCTCAGAAGGGTCATTTCCGGCATCACAGAGGCATCACCGTCATCATAATCACCGATCTTCATCATCGGCGAAGTTAGGGTTTCAAAACCCCTTTCAGGATCTATTCAGATCGATGCGTAATCTGCAAAATCAAGTACTAGATTAGAGACGGGAACAAAGAGACGAAGCTAAAAGTGTAAGGAAAACAAAGATCGACATCGCCGGCCACAGGGCGATTTCCGTGAATTTCGCGAAGGTTACTCGAGCAAGAAGAGAGAGACGAGAGCACTGAGATATAAGAGAAGTGTTTTCTTTTCTTTTTTTTTGTCTTTTTGCTATTAAGTTTTGTTTAACGTTAATAAAAAAAATAAGTTTTGTTTAATCCATGGCTTAATATGGCAGTGACACTTGTCACTGCCTGAGTAGTGTTTTTTGTTTATTAAATGCAGGTACTTCACCCTTGTCCACCGTGCACCCTCATTCTTTCATCACTTGATCTTCATCAGACCATCATCTTCATCAATCCTAACCATCAGATTTTCATCCAACGAACCAAAAGCGTGTGTCCGCCATGAATCTCCCTGAAGTCACCACACGAGATCAGCCTGACCTCTTTTTGGGCTTGGGCTCTATTTACTCTTCAACACCCCCTGTTTGCTTCAATTTTTGGCCCATTCTCCATTTATTTTTCATAATATTTCATATAATATTTTGTTAAATAATTACTCTATCAAATAAATTTGTAGAGTGTTATTTTATTTAAATATTTAATTGGGTTGAAAATTAACATTTAATTCAATTAATTATTTTATTAATTAATTTTATTAAATGGGAGGATTTAGTTTAATTAATTATTTAGTTAATTTAATCGGGTGGTTTTATCTGTACATCTATGCTTTTATCGTACTTCTCGATTTGATGTATCCCCATTCGTAAACTTATTTCCCCATCCCGTACGGTTTGTAATAGTTTAGGATTAATTTCTTTGTGTGTTTTAATTACCGTACAATTACGCATTTGTCATTAATTAGAACACATAGCCTCCTCTTGGGCTCCTCATCAAGGAACAGGTAAACATACACAGTGCACACTCGCACACATTCATAGTTTGATCCTGGGCTATTCTATAGCGACAACTATCCGATCGATTGTTCCAATCGGTCGTTTAGAATACTAGTTCCACGCTAGTTCCACTTTCTAAGAGCATACATATGACCACCATGAATGGGCTTTTATCGATTTATTAATTTGCTTACAATTATTTGTTCCTCCTCCATTTCTCATCCCCGTGCGTATCTCCAAATGCTTTCATAATTTAAAGTTCTAAACCTCGATCCAACGTCGAGTTTCTTTTCAAAAACACTTTCTCAAATAAATATTCTATTTCTCCCACCTCCCAAGCATATGGTAGTCAGTCCAGTATCGACCCTCGACCGTATGTTTGGTGTCTTAATGAAATTTAATTAACGTGAACCTTGTTTCACCCCACCTTTTCTTAACAAAACTTTTCGGTAGAAAAAGATGATTCGGATGTTTCTGTCCACTCATCCGAGTAACTGGGGCGTTAGCCGTTGAACGCTTATGGTCCAATACTTGTCTCCCACATAAAAATAAAATAACTCATTCAAACTCTTTTATCGCTCATATGCGACCATCAAACTCTTTTTTGATAAAGAGTGTGCAATAGCCGTTTCAACACCGAGCGAGGACTTAAGCTTTTCAAAAAAACTAAACAAGTCCTAGTTCAAAGCATTTGAAATGTCTAATGCACGATTTTTCTTATAAAATCAACAAAACCAATTAAAACCTTTTTAAGAGGAACTACAGAGTTTTGACTTTCCCATTGCACGAGGGAATATGTAGGCACACGGTTCTGAAACCGTGTCAAACTCAAAATAATAATAAACGAATTCCGTTTCTTTTATAACTTATAAATTAGCGAATATACACACGCACTTAGAACTAAATGGGTCCCATCGAGTACGATGGACGTAAGAGGTGCTAATACCTTCCTCTTGCGTAACCGACTCCCGAATCCATCTTTTGGTCTCGTAGACCGCCTTATCCGTATTTGTGGGGTTTTATCTATATTTTCCCGTTCCTTTTGGAACAAATAAAATTAGGTGGCGATTTCACTAGTTTTCGAAAATTAAATGATTTTTAAAAATCGAGTTACTTCAACTATAAATAGATTTTCCTCTTCACAAATCACAACAACACAATCATTTGCTTAATTTGCACTACCAATCTCACCCTAATTCTCTCAAATCCAAAGCAAAAACTCAAAAAAAAGCTCAAACTACAACTTTCCCTCCAAGCAACCACCACAGACTGCCACCGGACCTCCGTCTAACACCTGTCTCAACCACAGATCGCGCTAAGCGCACCTCCCGTGCCCTACGATTTCTGGTTTTCTTCCATCGCAGCTTCTCATATTGGAATCTCAATCTTCCTCTCCTTCTTCTGCTCGAATCTGACATGGAAGGAACTGTTTCATCTTGATTTCTCTTCAACTTCAAGATTCAAGGATTTCTCCTTCATCTTCTTTAATCCTCCATTGAATATTTCAAGTTTTCTTCAAGAATTTCAGGTTAACTTCAAGGATTATCATCGATTCGCTACTGATTTGGTATTTTCTTTGAAGAGCACAAGGAATTCCTCTTCAATTTGATTCAAACTTCAAGTTCAAGTTAGTGTTTAGTTCAATTAAGCACTTATTTTAACTTGTTATTGACTTTCAGCTTTTCTGGAAATTGAATACTAAAATTGCATGAAAATTCAATGTAGATCCTGATTCTTGAACTTGTACTCTTGAATTCTTTGATTTGAATTGGATTTTGCAACCTTATTCGTGTCGGAGTGAGGATTTTTGTGCATAGCATGCATATACTCATGTGCATTTGTATCTCCCTTGCTTATAAGTCGCAAATTCATGCATCTTGCATCATCTATCCCATGCTTATTCATTAGAAAGCATTTAGTTCGATCGTATTAGATTGATTCATGGGGACTTGAAGCGTACTTTGCATTCAAAGAGCGTCGGCATGTAGACATCAAAGCATCTTCATCACTAGGCGTACAATGCATTGTGCATGAATCCATTGCATATGCATTCCAAGTGTTTGTGTTAATGCATAACTTAGATTTGAATGAAAGCATCTAATATATTTAGATAGCACGTTCATACATAATTTCATCAATGAACATTGGAATTTATCATATTGATTTGCATTCCTAGTATGTTCATACATATATTCATCTATGAACAATGGGATTATCGTATTGATTTGCATTCCTAGCATGTTCATGCATAATTTCATCAATGAACATTGGAATTATCATATTGATTTGCGTTCCTAGTATGTTCATACATATATTCATCAATGAACATTGGTTTTATTAATTCGATTTGCATTCCTCGCATGTTCATACATATATTAATCAATGAACATTGGTTTTATCGATTCGATTTGCATTCCTCGCATGTTCATACATATATTCATCTATGAACATTGGTTCTATCGATTCGATTTGCATGCCTCGCATGTTCATACATATATTCATCTATGAACATTGGTTTTATCGATTTGATTTGCATGCCTCGCATGTTCATACATATACTCTTCACATGACATTGGTTTTATCGATTCGATTTGTATTCCTCGCATGTTCGTGCATGTACTCTTCATCTATGAACATTGGTTTTATCGATTCGATTTTCATTCCTCGTATGTTCATACATATACTCTTCACATGAGCATTGGTTTTATCGATTCGATTTGCATTTCTCGCATGTTCGTGCATGTACTCTTCATCTATGAACATTGGTTTTATCGATTCGATTTGCATTCCTCGTATGTTCATGCATGTACTCTTCACATGAACATTGGTTTTATCAATACGATTTGCATTCCTCGCATGTTCATTTGGCTTTTATCTGCTATGGGACCATGGCCTAACGGTATGGATTGACTTTTGGCATGAGAACATTACGAACAGGTGATCCGGACCAAAAATAACATTTTTGCAGGTTATAGACCGCGCTTAGCGCCACCAAGAGCGCTAAGCGTAAAATTCGACTTTTTTGCGGTCGCGCTTAGCGTCCGAGCTAAGCCGGTGCCTCTGTTTGGGTC
Organism: Vicia sativa; assembly: GCA_021764765.1. Classification (NCBI taxonomy): domain Eukaryota; kingdom Viridiplantae; phylum Streptophyta; class Magnoliopsida; order Fabales; family Fabaceae; genus Vicia; species Vicia sativa. The sequence continues at coordinate 137,282,001 of CM038796.1, forward strand.
GCGCTTAGCGCGGTATAGCAAGCTTAGAGCGGCCTGTGCTGGTGAATTTTTTTGTTCTTTCTTGATTCTAACAGCAAACAGTAGACGCTCTAGCCATGCCAAGTTGCTGTTTGGGCTCTGTTTGATGCAGGGGCTTGTGTTGCATATATATACGACACATTTCTCCGATGTTTGTATACACACGTATACTTTTTTTTTTGCTTGCCTTTTGGGTCTAACTCCCTTCTTGCAGGTGTTTGTGTTTGTACACCCACGTGTGCATCCCTCCTATCTTGTTTTGCCCGGTCAAATCTTGTTCTTGCAGGCATTATTGCTTCGGATGCGTATCGACACGTATTCCGCTTATTTTGATGCTTTGAAAAATTCTCACCAGTTTACTCTTATTGCATGGCTGCAGTACTTGAAGTTTTTCGGAGTATTTCATTAGCCTGCAGTGCTCTTCGGATTCTATATCTGTTCGGTAGTTTCTACACCATTTATCGCATTCTCTTACAGCTTTCCTAGATATCATGAGAAGTAGGGCTTTACAGCTTTCTTTTTCCATGAGAAGTAGGAATAGAGATGCATGATGGGGCTTCAGTAGTTAGAGCATGTTCAGGAACCCCTCTGGTTTATTTAAAGACCCGTTTAGGGCAATTCTACTTGTGGATTATGCATGCTTGATTGTTTCTTTTTCAGGTGCTCGGTTAGGATATGTTCTCTAGCCTAGACATTAGGATCCACATCCTTTGCATGTTAACATAGGTAGAGATTCCCTTACATCATCAACCGTAGGTCCAACCTTTTCATGTCAACATTAGGGTTAGTACTTATCTAGTCTCCCTTTTTCTTGTGCTGTTTCTTTTACATCCATGCATATAATAAAACTAAAACTTACTTTTTTTCCTTTGAATACAAAGACACTTAATAATGGTTTAAACTCCTTTCTCAAGGTAAAAGCAACCAACCAACACAAACTCTTTTCACCTTTGCGCGCTTTTCTTTTGTGTTTAAAACCTTTTTCATAAGTAAAAAACACAAAACCCACCAAAACATTAGGGTTAGTACTTATCTAGTCTCCCTAATCAATCCACAACATAAATCTACACATAGTAACAATCACTATGTATTTCAATTGGGGTTTTTATGTCAGACCACATCGTTAAGGCATAACCTAGAAGATCCTAAATCGGGATTCCTAACGTATTATTCAATCTTATTAATTATCAAAACCCATAAGGCATATCAATCAGACAAAATCACCCCTTACCTTGTGATAATTTCTTGATTGTGAGTGTTCTTGGCTCTTCCCGTTCCTTTTCCTCTTCTCACTTTCATGTGGAATGAAATATTCCCAAATGGCTTCTCTTTTCCTCTTTTTCCTTTTATTTTATTTCTTTTATTATTCCAAAATAATAATAATAAAATAATTAATATAAGTAGAGTGTTTTACTCCTCACACCCTCCAATTCACACCTCACACCCCAACACTTCCATTCTATTTCTTTAATTAATTAAATCCAATAATTCAAAAATACTAATAATTAAACTTCTAATTAAATTAATAATTAAACTTCTAATTAAAATAATAATTAAAATTCTAATTATTTAATAATTGAATTATTTGGGGTGTCACAACTCTCCACCACTAAAAGAGTTTTCGTCCTCGAAAACATACCTTAGACGAAAAGTTCAGGATAAGAGTCTTTCATCTGACTCTCCAGCTCCCAAGTAACATTTCCACCTGCTGGTCCTCCCCAAGCTACTTTCACCAGTGCTATCTCTTGACCTCGCAACTACTTCAACTTCTGATCCTCAATTCTCGTAGACAACGTTTCAACAGTCAAATTATCTCGTACCTGTATATCATCTACCTAAATCTCATGAGACAGATCGGCAATGTACTTCCTCAACTGGGATACATGGAAAACATCATGCAAATTTGCAAGCGATGATGGTAAAGCAATCTGATAAGCAACTTTTCCAACTTTCTTTGTAATCTGAAACGGACCAATAAAGCGTGGAGTTAACTTCTTTGACTTCAAGGCTCGACCAATACTAGTCATCGGAGTAACTCGCATAAACACATGATCTTCTTCACTAAACTCGAGATCCTTCCTCCTCTTATCATGATAACTCTTCTGACCACTCTGAGAAGCTCTCATCTTCTCCTGAATCATCTTAATCTTTCTTGAAGTTTGTTGGACAATTTCCGGTCCAATTACAACACTTTCTCCAGATTTGTACCAATACATCGGTGTCCGACACCTCCTACCATACAATGCCTCAAACGGAGCCATACCAACTCGAATGAAAGCTATTGTTGTAGGTAAACTCAATCAATGGCATGTAACTATCCCAAGCTCCACCTTTTTCCTACACACAAGCTCGCAACAAATCCTCTAACGACTGAATCGTTCTCTCCGTCTGACAATCTGTCTGCGGATGATAAGCAAAACTCAACCGCAATTTAGTACCCAAAGCTTCTTGCAACCCCGTCCAGAACTTTGACGTAAACCTCAGATCCTTATCCGACATAATATTAGAAGGAATACCGTGCAAACTCACAATCTTCTCAACATACAACTCTGCCAACCTCTCCATAGGATAATCTATTCTTATCGGAATAAAGTGAGCAGACTTCGTCAACCGATCAACAATAACCCAGATAGAATCACAATTCTTCGCTGTCCTCGACAGACCAGAATCAAAATCCATAGAAATTCCATCCCATTTCCAATATGGAACAAACAACGGTTCTGTCAACCTCGACGGTTTCTGATGTTCAATCTTCGACTTCTGACAAACCAAACAAGCATAAACAAACTCAACAATTTCCTTTTTCATTCCAGACCACCAAAATAACTTTTTCAAGTCTTGATACATCTTAGTAGCACCGGGATGAATACTCAATCTACTTCGATGTCCTTCTTCCAAAATACTCTTCCTAATTTCTGCAATATCCAGAACACACACCCTATCACCAAATCTCATAACACCATTCTCGTCAATTCGGAATTCACCTCCTTGACCTTGGTTGATCAATGTCAATTTATCAACTAAACCAACATCAGATTTCTGCCCAGTTCAAATTTCCTCCAGAATACCACTAGTCAACTTCAACATACCCAACTTAACACTATCAGAAGTAATCTCACATACCAAACTCAAGTCTCTGAATTTCTCAACTAAATCCAATTCTCGCACCATCAACATAGACATGTGCAACGACTTTCTACTCAACGCATCTGCAACCACGTTTGCCTTACCAGGATGGTAATTCAAACAAAAATCATAATCTTTCAAGAATTCTAACCACCTTCTCTGCCTCATGTTTAACTCTTTCTGATCGAAGAGATACTTCAGACTCTTATGGTCGTTGAATACCTCAAACCGAGATCCATACAAATAATGCCTCCACAATTTCAAAACAAATACCACCGCTGCCAGCTCTAAATCATGAGTCGGATAATTCCTTTCATGAACCTTCAACTGTCTTGAAGCATAAGCCACTGTCTGCTTATCCTACATCAAAACACCACCTAATCCCATCAACGAAGCATCACAGTACACAACAAAAGATTCCGCCGGATTCGGAAAAATCAAAATTGGAGCACTAGTCAACCTCCTCTTTAGCTCTTGGAAACCTTTCTCACATTCAGAATCCCAAACAAACATTTGATCCTTTCTTGTCAACTTAGTCAACGACAAAGCTAACTTAAAAAATTCTTCAATAAACTTTCTGTAGTAACCTGCAAGACCAAGAAAACTACGGACTTTAGAAGCATTCTTCGGCGCTTCCCACTGAGATATCGCTTCTACCTTCGTAGGATCAACAACAATACCATTATTGGAAATCACATGACTAATAAAGCTTACCTCACTCAACCAGAACTCACACTTGGACAACTTCGCATAAAGCTTCTTTTCTTTCAACAACTCCAACACAATCCTAAGATGTTCCGCATGCTCTTCATCACTCTTCGAATAGATCAGAATGTCGTAAATAAATACCACCACAAACTTATCAAGATACGGATGAAGTATCCTGTTCATATACTCCATGAAAACACCAGGTGCATTAGTAACTCCAAACGGCATAACATAATACTCATAATGTCCATACCTCGTTCTAAATGCAGTTTTCTGAATATCTTCCATCTTCAGACGAATTTGATGATATCCAAACCTCAAATCAATCTTACTGAATACACACGCTCCAACCAGTTGATCCAGCAAATCATCAATCCTCGGAAATGGATACCGATTCTTGATTGTAACTTTGTTCAACTTCCTGTAATCAACACACAGTCTCATCAAACCCTCTTTCTTCTTAACCAACAACACAAGAGCACCCCACGGCGAAACACTCAGACGAATGAACTTCTTCTCAAGTAACTCTTCTAACTGCTTCTTCAATTTAGATAATTCGGATGCCGACATGCGATAAGGCGCCATCGACACCGGACTAGTTCCAGGAATTAAATCTATAGCAAATTCCACTTCTCTCTCAGGTGGCAATTCACTAACATCTTCCGGAAACACTTATGGAATTCATTCACCACTAGCAATTCACTACTCTTAGCCTTTCCTTTCGCTTCCGTCGAAGAATACAACTTAAACACCCCGACACCATCATTAACCACTAAATTCATCTGTTTAACCGACATAGTCACATCTTCGACAATAGCTTCTTCAGGAAAAATAACCGTCTTCGCAAAATAGTTAATATGAACCTGGTTGAATTCCAACCAGTTCATTCCAAGGATGATATCAAGTTGTTCTAACGGTAGGCTCACTAAATCCATACCGAAACCTCTACCAAAAATCACAATATGAAAATTCCTACAAACAGATGAAGTAGTCACTGAACCCGACGCAGGAGTGTCAATAACGATACTTCCATCCATATTAGATATATCCAATTTCAATCTTTTAGCACGATCCAAAGAAATAAAAGAATGTGTCACTCCAATATCAATAATCGCAATCAAAGGTATGCCATTAATAAAACATGTACCTTTAATCAACCGATCATTTGGCTTAGTCTCTGACCCATACAAAGCGAACACTTTACCACCAGACTGCTCCTTCTTGGGTTTAGTACACTGCGGACGAGTATGACCCTCTTCGCCACAGTTGTAACAAGTTACCTTCCTTGCTCTACAATCATTAGCTACATGACAAGGTTTCCCACAGTTGTAGCACTTCTTCGTATCATTCTTGCATTCATTAACTCGATGTCCCATTTCACCATACCTATAGCACTTAATAGGAGCATTAGAATCTCCCCCACTAGGCTTCTTCCAACCACCAGATTTCTAATTATTCCTATCATAAGGTTTGCCACAATCCATCTATTGCTTTCCTTTCCGATCAACATACCCTCGAGAGTTCATTCGAGTATTAGCAAGATCCTCTTCTAGAATCCTACTGCAATCCACCAGATCAAAAAACCTGCAAATACGCTGATACTTGATACCCTGCTTAATCTCACCACGGAGGCCATTCTCAAACTTGATACATTTAGAAAACTCTCCATCTGCATCATTGTTGTAGTGAGCATAGTACTTCGCCAACTCAGTGAATTTGGAAGCGTACTCACTCACAGTCTTGTTGCCTTGCTTGAGCTCCAGAAACTCAATCTCTTTCTTTCCCCGAATGTCTTCAGGAAAATACCTCCTCAGAAAATCTCTCCTGAACACAGCCCAAGTCAGTGCAACACCATCTTGCTCCATCTCAGTTCTGGTAGCAACCCAGCAGTCATCAGCTTCCTCCACCAGCATATGAGTACCATACCTAACTTTCAGCTCTTTCTCACAATCGATCACTCTGAAGATTCTCTCGATCTCCTTCAACCACCTATGAGCACCTTTGGGGTCATGCGTGCCTTTGAACAATGGAGGATTGTTCCTTTGAAAATTCCCTAATTGTCTATCAGAACCAATACCAGCCCCTAGCTGATTCCCTCCAAGCACACCAGCTAGCATTCCCAAAGCCTCAACAATAGCAGCATCATCTCTTCCGTTACCTCTTCCGGCCATTGTTCTGTAACATTACAAAACAACCTCATCAGAACACAAGTATCGACAGTGTTACCTTGCACTAGTCGCATACAAAAGGGATAACGACACTAAAACACTGGTCACAACGACCGACCATGCTATGATACCACTATTATAACACCCCTTCTAAAATACCGCGCGAATTTAATAAATAAATTAGAGTTAACATATAACAAAGGGCATTACAATTTATTTAATAGAAAATCTCATTCAAAATGTCATGCTTCACTGAAGAAATTTATTAAAATAATCAAAAACCAATAATATGTTCTACACAGCGGAAAATAACATCAAAACTGGAATAAAATTCAATTCATATTATTCTCAAAAATTAAACAAAGAACAATAGAGTATAAAATAACACTCTCAGCTAAACGTTCCCCAGTGTTACAACTATCAGAGAATGACATTGACACGCGGATAAACTAAATAGCACAGCTCAAAGCCATCCTCACCAGCTCCTAAGCGGCTAATACTTTAACTTGAAATCATTAAAGTAAGGGTGAGATTTCATCAACAATTAAAATGCATTATACGTTTCTAAAAATAATAAAACAGTTCAATACATTATTTCACCCTCATTAGCATAAACAGATTCAGTATACAAATACAATTCACATAGTTCAATAGGCACATAATGACAACAATAAGATTATAACACTAGAAACCATCCTATCATGTTATAATCCATATGCAATGCAGACTCTATGCATGTGGTACCAATCGTGAACTCAATTTACACCCTGTTCCGTTTACACCTCGGACATAGCGTTAAACAACGATTCGCCCATACACCACTGGGACACGAATCCAGCCTCACCACCACTAAAGCACTGGGTACGGGTATTGGCTCTGCAGGTCCAATTCCACACAATGGGAATTAACCACCACCAGAATGCATATGCATGCACACCAAAAGCATGCAACATTCAAATAACGGAGTATGATATCACAACATCATTCCTTACATAGCCAACACCAAAAAAACATCACATGATAACAGCATAATCATGAATATACAACGTCAATCACAACACATGATATTAACATCTATCAAGTATTTACAACATCAACGACGAACAACCACGACAACAACGAATTCCTCATACGGAAAGTCATATTAATCCAACAAGATTCGCTTACTAGGTTTTTAAAATGTTTTTATAGGATAATTCATACTTCTAGCTTTCCAACGGTTCCAACTACAACTAAATCGGAGTTACGGTCGCAAAGATATGACCGAAACAATTTTCCAAAAGTTATGTTCTGTTTTTATACAGTATGGGTCGATCCAAACACCCATGTGTCGACCTATACATGGCTTGTATCGACTCAAGTAACGTATGAGTCGACTCATACGCAAATCAATTTTCTATTTTTAAAATTTTCTTCAGTATTAGTCGATACATACTCTCTTGTATCGATGCAAAGTTGTCTTGTGTCGATACATAACTCGTATGTGTCAATCCAAGACTCCCAAAAATGCCTCATGAGTCGATGCAAGGGATTATGTGTCGATGCAAGCCTTCTTCACGCTTTTGGTTTTTAACACATACCAGCTTGTATCAATACATAGCCTTATGTGTCGACTCATGCTGCGTATTTTCACCCAAAAACCATATTTTTCCCACTGTTTGCAATTCCAATCAACCAAAATCTTTTCCAACATTCAAAGTACAACATATGCAGTAAAAATTATGTATTCTTACATCCAATTAACAGTAGAATTACACTCCCTAATCAATCCACAACATAAATCTACACATAGTAACAATCACTATGTATTCCAATTGGGGTTTTTACGTCAGACCACATCGTTAGGGCATAACTGTCATACCCCAATTTTTGACCTAATATACCACCTTACATTTGCATCATTGCATCACAAACAGTTCAGAACAGAATTAATCGGGTGTAGCTTCTACAGGTCAAAATTAGGGTTTCATCAATTTTTCATCTGATTCAAGAGGCAATCAATTAGGGTTTGAGCTTCATTCACCTCAATTGATCTATCTTGATCAAATCATCAACCTCTGATCTTCAGATATCAAATTTTTCCTCATGATCTATCAAGGATCGACCAATTAGGGTTTTCATCGAGGATGAGCAATCTATGATTTTCTGATCAATGAATGACTTTTTTGATTAGAGATTGATCTTCATATCTTAAATACAACATGTTGACCTAATTTCTGGATTCAAAACATCACAGAAATTCACAGAAATTCACAAAATTCATCAGTCAATTTCTGAATCATCTGATGAAATTTCATCTGCACTGAAAAGTCAAACTTTGACTTTTGGTCAACTTTTTCAATCATCAAAATAATTCAAATGATCCATCATGATCATAAAAAATCAAGAAATTTGGAAAAGTCAACAAAAAGTCAAAATTTTCAACACAGAAATTTTTTTCAAGTGTTAAAATTTCACACTTTTTCCAAACTTCATGGGATTTTTTCACATAGTTCCACTTTGAATTGGAAAAAACTCAAAACATTAAATTTGTAGCCCTTGAAACAAGCTTTCCAAAATGTCCAAGAACTCTCAAATCTATGGTGTCTAGATATGCTTTTGATTTTGAAACATAGAGCTCCAAAATCCTTGATTTTCAAGTACAAATTTCAAGATTATAGGTCATTTTTGAGTTTCTTCTTCTAGAAGCCATGCCACCTAGCAAAGGGAGATAGAGCTGATAAAAAATCAGATGGAGAGTAATTATGATGGGATAAGATCAAGTTGAAAAATTAACCATGGTTAAAAGGAAGCTTCCTTTTGCATTTATTACAAAAAATGACTTTCTTGCCCTCTAAGGCAACTTGTAAATACCAAAGCCATTTTCCTTCACTTGCCATTCAGAACTTGTGACCTATAAATAGAGGTCATATTGGCCATTTGAAACTACACCAAAGCTATGCAAGAACATGCTTTCTCTCTTCTTTCTTAAAATTCAAGCAACATAGTGTAATTTGAGAAATCTTGCATTTTTGAAAATTTGTGAAGAAACATAAGATGTTTGGTGTCTAACATGTTGTAAATATCATATGTAATTGGTTTGTAATTTAAAAGCAACATAGGTAAAGCTAAAAAACAGATTTTGCACTCCATGTTCACAAACTTGCCAAAACTGCCTTAAACTTCAAATTCATAGTTTGGCTCGAACTAGTTATGTTTTGATCATCCAAACATCATCAATATACTCCATATGAATGATCCAAACCATCATCTTTGATCCAAACTCCATTAACCACGAATTCAAGTTTCACTTTGAGCAAACTGCAGGTCGACTTGGTCAAGATGATCCAGGCAAATTCATGATGAGCAGACCATCCTCACATGATCCTTGAAGGCCGTTGGTACTCTAAGAATCATAAAATCATGCTGAAAACACCTTCTCGATTCGATCTCGCCATTTTGACGATCAACGATCAATAACCCTCAATCAATTGATAAATTCATACACGATTTCAATTAAGATTTTCAATTTTAGGGTTCTTCCATTAAACTGAAAATAAATGAAATTAAACAATCATGTTCTGTTCAAGTTTGATGTTTTACTCAATTTCATCAAGAGGATGGATTGAAGATTGGAGGAGGAAGATGACAAATTCAAATATCCTTTAAAATATAATTTCATTGTTTGATCCAATGTACGGATGTATCATTAAGATATTGACCTTAATTGACCAAACTTTTGTACTTTTTTTCAAAACTTAATCAAAACTCTTCATTTTGAGGTGATTTTTTGTACACTTGTCAATTAATGTATCTATTTTAAGATAGTGTCAAAAATTTTCACAAAAACTTTCATCCGGTTATATTTTTATCGAGCCGAAAACGGTACTTTTGAGTACTTTTCAAAACACCTTTAATGGTGATTTTTTTCAAACTTTCGAAGCTCGATTCTTTTCAAAACTTCTTGTAAGTATATTTCACTTTTCAAAAAAATTTTCAAGATCTTTCTTCAAAAATTTTTCATCAAACTTACATTTTTTTTCCATGATCGATCCGATTTAAACGATAAAACCGAATTCGTTTTCTCTCGAATTTCTTAATCGATCATTGGCCTCCCTCACGGTGTAAGTCCCAACATTCTTTTTATGTACATAATTATTTCTTTGTACATATCCAATTCTTTTATGTACATACCAATTTTACCTGTACATAATACAAACGTCTTTTGTAAATACTCAAAACAGACAAACTTCGTCTGTTTGTTTTTCGTTTCGATTGCATATACACTGAATACCATTGGTATTAAAAGGAGCATTATTCTCGGTGAAACTGCTTTTAAACCAATGGGCCACCCTTACGGTGTAAGTCCCAACCCTCCTATGTACATCCAGATCTTCTTGTACATAAATACTCGTTCGTGTACGTATTTACTTCCTTGTACACAAATCAAACTTGTAAATAATCAAGTTACGCTCGTTTTTAAAACGTTCGTTTCACAGACACTTGTCTATATTTCCTTCATAAACTCTTGTAAATAAACATCATGCATCTGTTTATATTTCCTTCATAAACTCCTGTGAATACATATCACACACACACTTGTTTATATAACTGTCTAGTTATAACATAACAACTAGTCTAACCAATAGGTTCCCCACAGTATTAGCCTCCTCTTGGGCTTTATACAAGATAACTCATTCATCTGAGTTCAGCCTCCTCTTAGGCTTCATATAAGAAAACTCATTCATCTGAGTTTAGCCTCCGCTTAGGCTTCATATAAGACAACACACTGAGTCACCTCCTCTTGGGCTTCGTTCAAAAGAACTCCTCATTGAGTTTAGCCTTTTCTTGGGCATCATACAAAGAAAGAGACCAGGAAATCTCTTAACAGCCTCCTATTGGGCTTCCAATACAAAGAATCACCCGCGTTAGGATAGAACCCAAAGAGTATAATTTCCCGGTGAAATTGCTCTTAATTCCAAAAGGATGGTTTCCCGGTGAAATCCCTTTTAAAGCTAAAGCCAGCCATACCCTATAGCTTCCTCTTGAGCTTCATACAAGGACCCTCGATGACCCTCGGAATGCCTCCTCTTGGGCTAACAATACAAGGACCCATGGGCTTCTTCAAACATCTTTCTTAAACATGTAAGTGGTAACGCTTGTACACTCAAGCAAAACACCTATAACTTACGACGAAAGATTTTAAACAATCAAACTTTTTTAAAATGTATGTGATGAAATAGATTAGATACATTTTTCATTAAGATGACATTTTTCTGTGTCTCTTACTAACATCCCGTTGCTTCCACTAGCATAAGTGGGAACTACGATTGCTCGACTTTCTCAACATCCTTTTGAGAATACGTTAGGCACAAGGTCTCATCCTTGCCGAGCAAATTTCTTTCTCCCTCAAACCAAACAAACCATAGATCCCTTTAGATCCGAGCTACAAATGCTCTGATTCCCATTAGGCGATATGTATGCAGAAGATCCAAAGATCTTTGCGAGCACAATAATAACAACCACTAGGATCCCACATGATCTATCCTTCATAAAATCCAAAGGAGAAACTTTCCCAATCATAGAAATAGCAATTTAAAACACACAAACATATCAAACATATTCATATATAACGCTATAGATAACTATATATATATATTTAGGGTGCTCCATCTATTCCCTTTATATAACAAACCCCTTTACCCGGAATCTCCCCAATGCGTTACGTCTAGTTCGCGCTAGTCGTAATGCATATCATTATCAATTGAGGGTATTAACAGCTTTCCCCTTTTTCATAATCATTAAATCATCTTTTCTTGTGTTGAAAATAATAAAGCTTGATGCTCGCGGCATCTTTATAAACAAATTAAAAGAGTAAATCGTTTCGAGTTAGAGAATCTGAATTCATATTCAATTCCCTAGCGCGTCACTTTTTAACGCGAACAGGAAAAATGGCGACTCTGCTGGGGAGTACGCTAAATTTTGATTTTTCAAAAAAAATGTGACTCTGCTCAAGAGCACCAAGCTTTTTTGTTTTCAAAAAGAAAAAAAGAGGGGTTAAGCTTTCATATGGGCATATGTTTGTTTTTCTTTATTGTGTGTTTTTGCGATTTCATCTGATGGAAAGAAATCCTAACCTGGATTTAAGAAACATTTTAAGATCTAGGTGGGGGTATAGTCCTATTAACTTGTGAGAAGTCTCAGTACTTACGAAGTTAATTTGAGATCCCTCTCTCAGTGGAGGTTGTCTTGGGAGTATTTATGTTTAGCAAGTATTTGCGAAGACATTTTGTTTTCAAGGGAACTTGCGAAGCTGAGTGGCTGTAGAACACATAACCTATCCTGGCCATTTAGGATGTAGTGCAAAAATTATTCGGGCGTAATCCTAGAATAATTGTCATGCAAGACTACGATCAGGCGAGTAGTTTTTCTTGAAAAATATTATCGGACTTCGAGTATTCAACAAATCCGATAATATTTCAAAGAGAAGCGTTGAGCCTGTATTATCAGTAGAACCCGTTTCACAGATGAATAAGCCCTTAGAACTTACCCACGTTAGATTCTTATCGTTGGCCTCATGCTCGTGACTTCGAACGCTTGACCGTGTGTATAGCTACTAACCATGCTTGTAGGATTCATGCATTCATTCAAAAAACTTCATTTCTCTTCCCATTTCCAAAGAATTTAGAGATTTTTCTATGTAAATATTTTAGGTTAGAGTGATGGACGTCAGAGGAAGATTCACCAAGAGATACAGTTTTAGAATTCCTGATGTGGGAAAGTTGAAAGAGTTAGCATCCCTGGTAGAAGATCCCTCGGATTTCAGAAAACGCTATGGAACTCTTTTAACTATTCTGAACACTAACGTGGATGAAGGACTTCTCAAAAATTTCGTTCAGTTTTACGATCCAGTCTATCGTTGTTTCACATTCCCTGACTATCAATTGATGCCTACTTTGGAAGAGTACGCACACCTCCTAGGTATCTCAGTATCAGACAAAGTGCCTTTCAATGGTTCGGAAGCCATTCCTAAGTCACCAGTCATTGCAATGATGACTCACTTAAAGAAATCTGAGATAGACAAAAACCTAACCACCAAAGGAAAACTCTTAGGACTAACTTCAAAGTTCCTAATGGAGAAGGCTCTTAAATTCTCTGAAGCCGGTAGTATGGTAGCCTTTGAAGCTATTTTAGCTTTACTCATCTATGGATTGGTGTTATTTCCCAACGTCCCATGTTTCGTTGATATCAACACTATAAGGATATTTCTGATTGGAAATCCTGTTCCCACTTTGCTTGGTGACACGTACTTCTCCATTCATCATAGGTATCGTCAAGGAGATAGAACTATCGTGTGTTGTGTACCTCTGTTCTTCAAATGGATTGTCTCACATCTTCCTAAATCTCCTATCTTCCGCAAAAACAAACACGATTGGCATTGGTCTCGAAGACTCATGTCTCTTACAAACGACGATATCCATTGGTATACCTTGGCAGACAATGAGATGGAAATCATTGAGAGTTGTGGAGAATTTGCCAACGTACCTCTCATTGGTACAAAAGGAGGAATCAACTACAACCCATTCCTGGCGTGACGTCAACTCGGATACGGAAACTCTAGTAAACCTCTTTGAGAGTTTTATCATGAAGGAGAGGAGAAAGAGGTTAGCTTGGCATCACATGGCAAAGAAGTGTAGCCATGGAAATCTACACTTCTAAGGTTTGAAAAGCTAGGAATGAACCATGGGAGAAACCAAGAAGGCTTGAAGCAACCCAAGACCGAATTCAAAACTCCAGAATCTAAGATGATCTCGAAGAAGGAAAGAAGATACCCAAACCCGACAGTGGAAGAAAGTCCAACCGGCCTGGAAGAAAGTCATTGGGCCACGAATCGCTACTCACTATGGATCTTCATCCGACGAGGACAATTAATTAGTTTAGATTGTAATTTTTTTCATTTATTTTATCATTTGTGTGAGCAATGTTCAAAAAACAGAATTGTTGTAATCTTCTTTCAATAATTAATAAAATATGTGTTTTCCATCCAAATATTTGCCAGAAATTTCTCTTTTAGTGTAAATTCTTTGGAAATTCCCTTCTCTTTGCATTTATAATCATGCATCATACTTTGCATATCGAGTCTATTGTCTAGAGTTTGATCTTTTGGAATTTTTTCCAGAAAGGAAAAGATCGCCAAGCTGTCGCGTCTTAGAATTTCTCGACCACGCCCACAGCCTACTCGTACTTACAATACACGTTCAAAAAGAAGAAAAGTCATGGAAGGATTTGAGCAAGAAAATGTTGAGCTTCGTAGCATAGTGACAACACTGCAAGAAGAGGTGGAAAGACTCACTTCTTTGGTCAATTTGTTTGGCAGTCAAGAAAGTCGCAAGACATCGAGCGTCAAAATCAAGGCGATTTCAGAGGTCACTACTACTCCAGTTTCAATCTGCAGCCAAGAGTTCACCCTTCAGTATGCCAGAAGGTTATCCATGGGGCATGCCTTTCAATTTCGGCATCAGATTTCGTCAACCGACTTCTCAAGTACAAACAACCACGCTTGAAATACCTACTTTGCAAAACTCAACACTTACTCCACAGCATGGAGTAACTTTTCTGCAAGTCACTATGACGGTTTCTCAACCGATCGTGACGAACTCAGCTTCTGTAGTTCACACTACGGCAGACGAAGAAGGTCACCATAGTCCAGGCGATAACACGAATCCTCGTGGTCCGATGGAGAATCTCCAGGAACAGCTCCTCAAAATGCAGCTTGAGATAAAAGCAATTCGTGGAAAGGAATTATTTGGGAAGAACGCCCATGATCTGTGCTTAGTTCCTCGCGTAAGGATACCTGCAAAATTCAAAGTCCTTGACTTTGAAAAGTATAAAGGAAATTCCTGTCCACAGAGCCATCTTACGATGTATGCCAGGAAAATGTCTACATACAATGACAATCACTAGTTGTTAATCCACTACTTCCAAGACAGTCTTACCGGTGCCGCACTGAAGTGGTACATAGGGCTAGACAGCGCGAATATCCAAACATTCAATGATTTAGGTGAAGCCTTCGTACAACAATATAAGTTCAACTTGGATATGGCCCCAGGCCGGGATCAACTCCGCTCCATGTCTCAAAAGGAAAGAGAGATATTCAAAGAATACGCTCAACGATGGAGGGAAATTGCTGCCCAAGTCAACCCACCATTAGAAGAGAAGGAGATGACCAAGGTTTTCTTAAATACTCTTGGCTCATTTTACTACGAACGAATGATCGCTAGCGCTCCCGAAGATTTCACCGAGATGGTAAGCATGGGAATGCGGCTAGAGGAAGGAGTTCGAACCGGACACCTGACCAGAGAAATAGGATCTTCTAGTGGCTCAGCAGTTTAACAATCAGAACCGTGTGCCCAGGGTCTCGCAATTTGATCCAATTCCAATGACGTACACAGAACTATATCCTGCACTAATAGAAAGGAATCTTGTGCAGACAAGGTCACCACCTCCAGTACCAGATAAATTGCCATGGTGGTACAAGGCGGACATATCTTGCCCTTTTTATCAAGGGGCACCGGGTCATGATCTTGAGCATTGCATAGCGCTAAAAGCCGAAGTACAAAGGTTAGTAAGGTCTAATCTTCTCTCCTTTAGAAATACAAATCCAAACGTGCAAGCAAATCCACTTCCCAGTCATAGTGGACATACAGTGAATTTGATATTGAGAAATACAGATCGGTATCTCGTCATAGATGTGAATCTGATCAGAGGAAACTTGGTACAACTCCATGATACATATAGTACAATGGGTGCTTTCACTAAACACGATTACGCAGCTTGCAACATCTGCTTCAAGGATCTTCGAGGATGTCCCACCATAAGAGCAGACATTCAACGATTGCTAGACATTAGTGACATACAGATCTACAGAAACAGAGATGACTATGACGTGAATACAGTAGGGCATTTTCCGCATGAGCTTTTAGTCTCAGATATCAACTCAGAAAATCCCGAAGTAAAAGTTATTATCCCCTGTTTCAATGTGCCCAAGCATGTGGAGATTGAATACAATGGTTCAAACGTTCCAGGGTCTCCTTTGGTGATTTGCTTACCCGGTCCTGTTCCGTACAGTTCTAATAAAGCGATTCCCTATCAATACAATGCAACTGTGATAGAGGATGGGAAGGAGAAACCCATGCCGACTCTTCTAGCTAATGTCAACATAACTGAGATAGGACGAGTAACGCGAAGTGGACGAGTACATACTCCGCTGCTACCAAAACTACCTATTGTTCCTATTGTCAGACAAAATCCAGTTAATGTATCTCCCGAGAATCCCACAAGGATTCCCGTTGTCAATCCAAGCACAAATGTTGGTCCGCCTGATAGAACCGATGTTAACTCAGATTTTGATGAGATACTGAAGCTAATCAAGAAAAGCGAGTACAGAGTCGTGGATCAGCTGATGCAAACTCCTTCCAAGATTTCTATACTATCTCTACTTTTGAATTCCGAAGCTCACCGAGAAGCTTTAAAGAAGGTGCTAGACCAAGCTTATGTAGACCACGATGTGACTACAGACCAATTTGGAGGAATTGTGGGCAACATAACAGCTTGCAATAATCTAAGTTTCAGTGATGAGGAACTTCCAGAAGAAGGGAAAGATCATAATTTGGCTCTGCATATCTCGATGATTTGTCAATCAGACTCCCTGTCCAATGTATTAGTAGATACCGGTTCATCCTTAAACGTAATGCCGAAAACGACTCTCGCTCGTTTGGCTTACAAAGGAACACCGATGAAGTTCAATGACATAGTGGTAAGAGCCTTTGACGGGTCAAGGAAGTCAGTTATTGGGGAAGTCGATCTCCCGATGACGATTGGTCCGCATACCTTCCAAATCACTTTCCAGGTCATAGATGTGCCAGCTGCTTACAGTTGTTTGCTAGGAAGACCATGGATCCATGAAGCAGGAGCAGTGACTTCCACTCTCCACCAGAAGCTAAAGTTTACAGTAAATGGGAAGTTAGTAACTATCATCGGAGAACAAGCGTTACTAATAAGCCATTTATCCAGTTTTTCTTTCATCACAGCTAACGACGTTGAAGGAACACAGTCCCACGAACATCCGTTAGAAGATGAATCTACAAGCAAAAGCAGGTCATCTATCTCCTCTTACAAAGAAGCAGCACAGATAGTGAAAGATGGTAATGCTGCAGGTTGGGGATAAGTAATCAAACCTGTAAACAACGAGACAAAAGCCGGACTAGGATTTGCTCCAGTATTTCCTAAAGACAAGCAAAGGGATGAAACACTTCGCCCAATCAAAGAAGTTTTTCACTGTGGGGGTTTCTTAAACCCTGTTCTTCAAGAAGTTAACGTTCTTACCAATGAAGGTGATGAAGATGATTTCTCTGGATCTGAAGAGTGGAGCACTTATCTAAACAGTTCTGAATATGTGTCTCAGGAAGAATCGTACGCATCGTACTATCCTCCGACTGATCAATTCAAAGGCATGTCCCTATAAAAGAATGAAAATCCACCTGTCCCTTCTGAAGTTTGGGATACCTTGGGAGAACCAAGTGGAAAGTTTGACTACATGGTGAAATACACTGCGCCAGAAAGCTCAAAAATCAGAATTGAAGACATCCAACCCACTGGATGGGGTGATTCTTTTGAGTATCCTAGTCAACCAGAAGAGGTGTACACATCTTCCCGATCCCATCAACCGATTGAGGTTCCAAATGAAGACCTCTTGCTTTAACGCGCCCGTGGAGTTTGTTAAACCAGATTTTTGACTATCACTACATCAACGTAATTACTGAAGATCAGGGATACGATTCGGGATACGAATTAGAAACTGTCGCCGATAATGAGTCTCTTCACTCTGAAGATTGGAGAGTCCATCCCCAGAATTCAACACAAATGCCGATAGAAAGTACATATGCTGTATCCCATGCTTCCCGATCTGTTCATCAAGAAGAAGAAGATCGTTTCAGCAGCACAAAAGGCAAGATCCGTCATCCAGAGTCTTCAAAGCCTGCTCAACCAACGACCAAAGTCTATTCAAGGATTAAGCCAAGTGGAAAAATACCAGAGTACCTCGACTTCCAAGGAGTTCGCCACTACTGGAAACCCGTTGAAGTTCGGACTAATGTTCATAGTTCTAAGTAGTTTATTTTGCTTTTGTTTTGAACTCTCGCTTCGCCCAAAGCGAAGAGATGTTTTATAGGGTTTAGCTTTTAAATAATTTCTCTTTGTCTTGCCCAAGACAAATGAGTTTGTATTTTAGGGGCCTGTTTCATATTGTGAATCATAAATAAAACGTGTTGTTTTGATTCCACACTTTGTGTTTGTTCTCATTTTTACCCTTTCTTGGAAATGATAATCCTAAAAAACACAATAAAAATCTTCAACAATAATCTGCATACTTTCACATTAACTTTTTCCAAAATAAATAAAAAAGGGGGTTCATTAATCAAACATAAATCAAATATGATTAACATGGACAAATCCATTGAAAGCAATAACTCTATGCTCTCCCCGACTTTGAAATCCCCATGAAGTCGAGGAAGAAGTTGAAGAAGAGATCCTGACGAGATTTCTCGACTACTTAAGCACGAGGAAAGAATCATTCAACCTCACAAAGAGCCTTTGGAAGCGCTTAACTTGGGTTCCGAGGAAGACAAAAGAAGTAAACATCGAGCTTCACCGACAAAGAACGCCAAGAGCAAACTGATAGATCTAATCAAAGAATATGTTGATGTGTTCGCTTGGTCCTACCAAGACATGCCAGGATTGGATACTAGCATCGTGGAGCATCACTTGCCATTAAGACCGGAGTGTCCACCAGTTAAACAAAGACTGAGAAGAGTTCATCCTGAAATGGCCGACAAAATCAAAAAGGAAGTTCAAAAGCAGCTCGACGCAGGTCTCCTCGTCACTTCTGAATATCCTCAATGGCTAGCCAACATAGTACCTATCTCCAAGAAAGACGGAAAGGTCAGAATGTGTGTTGACTACCGGGACTTGAACAAAGCAAGTCCAAAAGATGATTTCCCACTACCGCATATCGACATGCTAGTGGATAGTACTGCAAAGTTCAACGTCTTTTCCTTCATGGACGGTTTCTCCGGTTACAACCGATCGTAATGGCCCCAAGACATTGAGAAGACATCCTTCATCACGCCATGGGCACTTTTGCTACAAAGTAATGCCGTTTGATTAAAGAATGCAGTGCAACTTACAGAGGGCAATGACTACTCTCTTTCATGACATGATGCATAAAGATATCGAAGTCTACGTAGACGACATGATAGCAAAGTATGACACTGAAGAAGAGCATATAGAATATCTCTTGAAGTTGTTCCAGCGACTAAGGAAATTTAAGCTTCGCCTGAATCCTAACAAATGCACCTTTGGGGTAAGATCTAGAAAACTCCTAGGTTTCATCGTCAGTCAAAGAGGTATTGAAGTTGTCCCTGACAAAGTCAAGGCTATTCAAGAGATGCCTACGCCACATACAGAAAAAAAAGTAAGAGGATTTCTTGGATGGTTGAATTACATCTCCAGATTTATCTCTCAAATGACTGCTACCTGTGGATCGATCAAACTTCTCCGCAAAAATCAAGAGGTTGTGTGGACAGAAGATTGCCAAAAAGCGTTTGACAGTATCAAGGAATACCGCCGTAACCACCGATATTGATTCCTCCAATCGAAGGAAGACCATTAATCATGTACCTTACCGTGCTTGAAGAGTCCATGGGCTGCGTGCTTGGACAGCAAGATGAAACCGGTAAGAAGGAGCATGCCATTTACTACTTAAGTAAAAAGTTCATAGATTGTGAAACTCGTTACTCCACGCTCGAGAAAACATGTTGGCTTTGGTATGGGCTTCAAACGCTCCGCCAAGACATGATCAATCACACGACTTGGTTAATCTCCAAAATGGATCCAATCAAGTATGTCTTTGAAAAGCCCGCCTTAACGGGAAGAATTGCTCGATGGCAGATGCTATTATCAGAATATGACATCAAAGACTGCTCAAAAGCGGTTAAAGGAAGCATTCTCACGATCACTTGGCTTATCAACCGATCAACGAATACCGCTCTCAAATATGACTTCGACGAGGATGTTATGTACTTAAAAATGAAAGATTGTAACGAACCACTACCTGAAGAAGGTCCAGATCCAGAATCTAGAAGGGGCTTAATTTTTGATGGAGCAGTTAATGTCTTCGGCAATGGAATTGGGGCACTCATCATCACTCCCAAGGGTTCTCACATCTCGTTTTCCGCCAGATTACTATTTGATTGCACCAACAACATCGCAGAATACGAAGCTTGTATCATGGGTATTGAAGAAGCCATCGACTTAAGGATCAAGATCCTTGACATATATGGAGATTCAGCCCTTGTGATCAACCAAATCAAGTACAAGTATGAAACTCATCATCTTGGTTTGATTCCGAACAGAGATTATGCAAGACGTTTGTTGACTTTCTTCAACAAAGTGGAACTGCATCATATCCATCGAGATCAGAATCGAATGGCAGACACCTTGGCTACTCTATCCTCTATGTTCAAAGTCAACGATTGGAATGATACGCCTAAGATCCGTATCAGACGCCTTGAAAGACCTGCATATGTATTTGGAACAATGTCTTGATTGACTGTTTCTTTTCAGTTCATTCCTGGATAGAACCTTGTCTCTAATCAACAAAGCAGTAAGCAATAGCCTCATCCTTTGAGCCGCTTGTTTTTCTTTTCATTCCTAAACTTGTCATGAAAGTTTGTTCTTCTCAACAAGGTCAAATTACTACTGTACGAAAAATTCCCCAGCAATTGTCTTTCTGTCTAAAAACCTGTGTCTTCCAATCAAAATTCCTGAGTCTTCTCAAAAGAGAGATCCTCGGCAAGATTATATCCAAGAAAATAGAAACTCATTTGAGTTCTGTTTCTCTCATTGTTTGTTATTCACAAGGCTGAATAATCAACAATTTTCTCGAGAAGATTTACCTGGTTATAGTTATCACTTCGCTGATAATTGGTAATATCTTCAAAACTCATTTGAGATCTGTTTCCATCATTTGTCTGTTATTCACAAGGCTGAATACTCAGTAAATTTTTTCAAGAATTACCTTGTTATAGTTATCACTTTGCTGATAATTGGTAATATCTTCAGAGCTCGTTACCATAAACTATCACAAGGTTGATACTTGGTAATATCATTTTCATTTACCTTAAAAATTGTCACAAGGCTGACAGAAGGTAATCTCTTTATTTCCCAAAGCAAAACAGATGTTCACATGTTTTGTGAACCTCCTTTTCCCCAGCGAGACATATTGCTTGTTTCCCAACAAACAGGGTCCTCTTTTCTCAAACAGATCGAGTCATCCTCACAAATTTTCCCCACCATGTCATTTCTTTGATATCATCTGGGCGAAACTTTTTACAATCATTTTGCATCACTCGCATCTTTTGGTATCTTAGGTCCAAAATTTGTGTATTCTGATATTTAAGTCTCTTCACACCTATCAAAACGAAGATATTCATCTTCATATCTCAGGTTAAAGAAACTTAAATAGGGGCATCTGTCATACCCCAATTTTTGACCTAATATACCACCTTACATTTGCGTCATTGCATAACTAACAGTTCAGAACAGAATTAATCAGGTGTAGCATTCACGGGTCAAAATTAGGGTTTCATCAAATTTTCATCTAATTCAAGAGGCAACCAATTAGGGTTTTAGTTTTACTCACCTCATTTGATCTATCAAATCATCAACCTCTGATCATCAGATACCCTACTTTTCTCTTTAATCAATCGAGGATCGACCAATTAGGGTTTTGGTCGAGCATGAGTATTCTCTGATTTTTTGAGCAAGGAATGACTTTTTTGGTTAGAGATTGGTCATTATATCTTAGATACAACATGTTAACCTAATTTCTGGATTCAAAACATCACAAAAATTCACAGACTTCATCAGTCAATTTCTGAAACATTTGATGAAATTTCATCTGCACAGAAAAGTCAAACTTTGACTTTTGGTCAATTTTTTCAAGACAAAACTTTTTCATTCATCAAAATACTTCAAATGATCCATCATGATCATAAAAAATCAAAGAATTTGGAAAAGTCAACAAAAAGTCAAAATTTCCAACACTTAGAAAAATTTTCAAGTGTTGAAATTTCTTATTTTTTCCAAACTTCATGACATTTTTTCACATAGTTCCACTTGGATTTGGAAAAAAATCAAAACATGAAAGTTGTAGCCCTTGAAACAAGCTTTCCAAAATGTCCAAGAACTCTCAAATCCATGGATTCTAGCTATGCTTTTGAAATTGAAACATAAGGCTCCATAACCATGGATTTCAAGTCCAAAACTTCACAATTATAGGTCATTTTTGGATTTCTTCTTCTAGAACACATGCCACCTTGCCAAATTGGGATAAGAACTGATAAAAATCAGTGAGAAGTAATTATGACAAGTTTGGATCAAGTTGAATATTTTCACACATGGTTAAAAAAGGAAGTTTCCTTTTAAGGCAAAATGACTTCCTTGCCCTCTAAGGCAAGATTGATTTACCAAAAGCCATTCTCTTTGCCTAACATTTCGAAACCTTGGCCTATAAATGAGGCATCATTTTCAAATTCAAATACACCAAAGTAATGCCAAGACATGCTTTCTCTTCTTACTTGAAATTTAAGAAATATAGTGCATTTTGAGAATTCATGCAAATTTTGAAAACTTGTGAAAACCATGAAAAATTTTGGTGTCTAATATATCTTATAATCAATATCCAACTTGTTTGAAGCTTAAGATTAACACAAATCAAGCTAAAACTCAAGATTACATGCCATGTTCATCATGCTTGCCAAAACTGCCTTATCACTCGAATTCATAGTTTTGCTCGAGCATCTTGAGTTTTAATCATTCAAACTTCATCCATATACATCATAGAGATGATGCAGATCATGAACAACAACCTGTAACACCTCTAACCCAGAAGTCCAGTTTCTATTTCGAGCTTATGCAGGTCGACTTGGGTAGAGAGTTCCAGAGCATTTTAGAGCAAGCAGGGTGATCACACACCTTCCACATAGGCCGCTGGTGCTCAAACAATCCTCAAACAACAACTGGAAGCACTCAAATCCAGAATTCGATTCCAGCTTCAACAGGTAAGAGCTCAAACTTCAAATCCATGATTCTTTGATTCATTTTGAAAAAACTCTTGGCCATTTGTTTTCTGCACCCTACGCGACCATTAACCCTCAATCAATTGGAAAAATCATCCATCATACGCCATTTCAATTAAGATTTTCAGTTCTAGGGTTCTTCATGTTTTCTGGGAATTTAATCATGATTAACTGAAAATAAATGAAACTAATGAGCATCATCATGTTCCTTGTTAAATTTCGGTCAAGTTTCATGTTTATTTCATCCAATTTCATCAAGAAACACGAAATCTATGGTTGATTGAAGATTGGGGAAGATGAAGATGAGCTGCGCGCGTTTTTTCAAATTTAAATATCCAGTTTAAAATATAATTTTATGGTTTAAACACAATACACTGATGTATTGCCGCCCCAGCGGTTGCCAGCTCACTCTTAAGTCTTTGTGCCACGTATCCACCCATCAGGTCCTGGGTTCAAGCCTCCCATGGACCAATTTTTTTCAAACTTTTCATTTTTTCTTCATTTTTTTTACAAATTTTAACATTTTTTTTAACCAATCAAAACTCCTCATTTTGAGGTGATTTTTTGTACACTTGTCAATAAATACATCTATTTTATGATAGTGCAAAAATTTTCAGAAAAAACTTTCATCTGATTATGTTTTAATCGAGCCGAAAATGGTACTTTGAGCACTTTTTCAAAACCACTTTAAAAGGTGATTTTTTCAAACTTTCGAATCCCGATTCTTTTCAAAACTTTTCATAAATGTATTTTACATTTCAAAAACACTTTCAAAACCATTTCTTCAAAACTTTTTTCATCAAACTTACATCTTTTTACCATGATCGATCCGATTTAAACGATAAAACTGTTTCGTTTTCTCTCGAATTTCTTAAATCGATCATGGGCCTCCCTCACGGTGTAAGTCCCAAAACATTCTTTTTATGTACATATATTTCTTTGTACATACTCATTTCTATTATGTACACATCTTTTTACCTGTACATAATACAGACAAACTTTTTCCGTTTGTTTTCACTTTACACTGAAAACCATTGGTATTAAAAGGAGCATTATTCCCTGTGAAACTGCTTTTAAACCAATGGGCCTCCCTTACGGTGTAAGTCCCAAACCAACATTCTTTATGTACATACATATTTTCCTTGTACATATCAAATTCTTTTCATACAAATTTTCATCTGTACATAATACAGATACTATTTACTCAAACACAGATAAACTTCGGTCGTTTGTTTCCGTTTAAGTCTGTATATACACTGAATACCATTGGTATTGAAAGGAGCATTATTCCCGGTGAAACTGCTTTTAAACCAATGGGCCACCATCATGGTGTAAGTCCCAACCCTCCTATGTACATCCATCTCTCCTGTACATAAATACTCGTTCGTGTACATATTTACTTTCTTGTACACAATTCAAACTTGTAAATAATCAAGTTACTGCTTTAAACGCTCGTTTACGTACACTTGTTTATATTTCCTTCATAAACTCTTGTAAATAAACATCATGCATTGTTTATATTTCCTTCATAAACTCCTCGTGAATACATATCACACACACACACACACTTGTTTATATAACTGTCTAGTTATAACATAACAACTAGTCTAACCAATAGGTTCCCCACAGTTTAGCCTCCTCTTGGGCTTTATACAAGATAACTCTCCCCACAGAGTTAGCCTCCTCTTGGGCTTTGTACAAGGCAACTCATTCATCTGAGTTTAGCCTCCGCTTAGGCTTCATATAAGACAACACTCTGAGTCAGCCTCTTGGCTTCGCTCAAAAGAACTCCTCTTTGAGTTTAGCCTTCTCTTGGGCATCATACAAAGAAAGAGACCAGGAAATCTCTTAACAGCCTCCTATTGGGCTTCCACTACAAAGAATCACTCGCGTTAGGATATAACCCAAAGAGTATAATTTCCCAGTGAAATTGCTCTTAATTCCAAAAGGATGGTTTCCCGGTGAAATCCCTTTTAAAGCCAAAGCCAGCCATATCCTATAGCTTCCTCTTGAGCTTCATACAAGGACCCTCGATGACCCTCGATGACCCTCGAATGCCTCCTTGGGCTTACAATACAAGGACCCATGGGCTTCTGAAAAGCATCCCTAAATCCAAATCAATTTCTCCTCGAGATTTAGACATTTATCATCTCTATGGAAGAAGTATCTCATCTATCACATCACATACAATTAAACTCTTTTCAAAAACTTTTCAAACTCTTTTCAAACCAAAACATCTCTTAATTGTAAGTGGTAACGCTTGTACACTCAAGCAAAACACCCAATACTTAGAGTTAAAAGAATCAATCATCTTTTTCAAAACATCTTTCTTAAACATGTAAGTGGTAACGCTTGTACACTCAAGCAAAACACCTATAACTTACGATGAAAGATTTTAAATCAAACTTTTCAAAATGTATGTGAAGAAATAGATTAGATACAATTTTCATTAAGATGACATTTGTCTGTCTCTTACTAACATTCCGTTGCTTTCCACTAGCATAAGTGGGAACTACGATTGCTCTGACTTTCTCAACATCCTTTTGAGAATATGTAGGCACAAGGTCTCATCCTTGCCGAGCAAATTTCTTTCTCTCTCAGACCAAACAAACCATAGATCCCTGTAGATCCGAGCTACAAATGCTCTGATTCCCATTAAGGATATGTATGCGTAAGATCCATGATCTTTGCGAGCACAATAATAACAAAACCTAGGATCCTTCATAATCTATCCTTCTTAAAATCCAAAGGAGAAACTTTCCCAATCATAGAAATAGCAATTAAAACACACAAACATATCAAACGTATTCATATATAAAGCTATAGATAACTATATATATTTAGGGTGCTCCATCTGTTCCCTTTATATAACCAACCCCTTACCGGATCTCCCCAATGCGCTATGCCTAGTTTGCGCTAGTCGTTACGCATATCATAATCAATTGAGGGTATTAACAATTTTCCCTTTTCATAATCATTAAATCATCTTTTCTTGTGTTGAAAATAATAAAGCTTGATGCTCGCGGCATCTTTATAAACAAATCAAAAGAGTAAATCGTTTCGAGTTAGAGAATCTGAATTCATAGTCGGTTCCCTAGCACGACGCTTTTTAACGCGAACAGGCAAAATGGCGACTCTGCTGGGGAGTACGTCAAAACTTTGATTTTCAAAAAAATGTGACTCTGCTCAAGAGCATCAAGCTTTCATATATGCATATGTCTGTTTTTCTTTATTGTGTGTTTTCGTGATTTCATCTGATGGAAAGAAATCCTAACCCGGATTTAAGAAACATTTTAAGATCTAGGTGGGGGTATATTCCTATTAACTTGTGAGAAGTCTCAGTACTTACGGAGTTAATTTGAGATCCCTCTCTCTGGAGGTTGTCTGGGGGTATTTGTGTTTAGCAAGTATTTTGAAGACATTTTGCTTTCAAGGAACATGGGTCGAGTGGTCAGAGAACATATAACCCATCCCGCCATTTAGGATGTAAAGTAGATTGTTCGGCGTAAGCCTAGAATAATTGTCATGCGAGACTACGATCAAAGCTAGTTTCTTGAAAATATTATTGGACCATCGAGTATTCAACAAATCCGATAATATTTCAAAGAGGAGTGTTGAGCTCAGATATCAAGAGAACCCGCTTCACGTATGAATAAGCCCTTAGAACTTACCCACGCTTGATTCTTATCGCTGGCCTCATGCTCGTGACTTCAACTTGACCGTGTGTATAACTACTAACCATGTTTGTCACATCATTCATGCATTCATTCAAAAACTTCATTTCTCTTCCCATTTCCAAAGAATTTAGAGATTTTTCTTTGTAAAATATTTTAGGTTAGAATGATGGACGCCGAGGAAGATTCACCAAGAGATAGCTTTAGAATTCTCGACGTAGGGAAGTTAAAGAGTTAGCATCCTTGGTATTAGATCCCTGATTTCGTAAATGCTATGGAACCTTTTAACTATTCTCGAACACTAACGTGATGAAGGACTTCAAAACTTTCGCTCATTTTACGATCCATCACTGCTTCACTTTCCCGACTATCGCTTGATGCCTACTTTGAAGAGTACGCACACATACTAGGTATCTCAAGACGACAAAGTGCCTTTCAATGGTTTGAAGCCATTCCTAAGTCACCATCATTGCAACGATGACTCACTTAAAGAAATCGAGATAGACAAAACCTAACTACCAGGAAAACTCTTAGGACTAACTTCAAAGTTCCTAATGGAGAAGGCTCTTAAATTTTCTCGGCGGTAGTATGGTAGCCTTTGAAGCTATTTTAGCTTTACTCTCTATGGATTGGTGTTGTTTCCAACGTCCCAAATTTCGCTGATATCAACGCCATAAGGATCTTTCCGATTGGAAATCCTGCTCCCACTCGCTTGGTGACACTTACTCTATTCATCATAGGAATCGCCAAGGAGACGGAACTATCGTGTGTTGGTACCTCTGCTTTTCAAATGGATTACCTCACACTTGCATAAATCTCCTATCTTCCGCGAAACAAAGATGAATGGCATTGGTCTCAAGACTCATGTCTCTTACAAACGATTTATATCCATTGGTATACGTTAGCATAAATGAAATGGAAATTATTGAGAGTCAGGAGAATTTGCCAACGACCTCTCATTGGTACAAAAGGAGGAATCAACTACAACCCATTCTCAAGTAGACGTCAACTTGATACGCAAATTCTAGTAAACCTCTTGGTTTTACAGTGGAAAGCTACTTCTATCATGAAGGAGAGGATTCCCAAGGATTGAAAGCTAGGATGATTAGAGCTTGGCATCACATCCGAAAGAAAGAAAAAGGTAAGGCAAAGAATTGTGTAGCCATGGAAACCTACACTTCTTGGGTAAAGAAAGAGCGAAAGAATTTCGAATGCCTTACGCTTATAAAGAACCCATGTTCTCAACCGCTTCCAAATCAACAATTTTTCCCGTCGAAACTATGGAAGAATACCAAGAAGCTTTGGCCAAAATGAGGTTTGAGAAAGAGGCCTTGGAAAACAAGTTTCTTAAGACTGATCTCGAAAACGAAAAGCTCAAGAAGCAAGTCAAAGATCATGAAAAGACGCTTTACTTCCGTGATGAATGGCTCATGGAGAAAGATGAGAAGATTCACGTAAAGATAACGCGATCAAGAGATACATCAAAGAAAGGAAAAGAAAGCTTGAGGAAATGACAACTAGTGATCCCGCTCCCGACAAGTGGAAGAAAGTCATTAGCAAGCTAAAAGCCGAGAAAGTGAATCAAAGCTCACTATGGAAGGAAATCCAAGTTGAAGCTACATCAAGCCTTTGGATCTTCATCCGACGAGGACGATTATTATGTATTTTATCATTTTATCATTTGTGTGAGTGCTCAAAAACCGAATTGTTGTAATCTTCTTTTCAATAATCAATAAAATATGTGTTTTCCATCCAAATATTTGCCGTAAATTTCTCTTTAGCGTAAATTCTTTGGAAATTCCTTTCTCTACATTCATAATCATGCATCATACTTTGCATTCTAAGTCTATTGTCTAGAGTCCGATCTTTCAACAGTTTCAATGAAAAGAAAAGATCGCTGTCGTCAAGGCCTTAGAGTTTCTCGACCGCCCACACCAACTCGAACGTAGGTTACAAGATCAAAAAGAAAAAGTAATGGAAGGATTTGAACAAGAGAATGTTGAACTCGTAGACGGTAACAACACCGCAAGAAGAGGTGAGAGACTCACATCTTTGGTCAACTCATTTGCAGTAGAAAGTCAACAAGCAAAGATCGAAAGCGCCAAAACCAAGCAATGATTTCAAGACACTACTACTCCGCTTAATCTGCAGCCAAGAGTTCACTCTTCAAGATGCCGTAGGCTATCCATGGGGCATGCCTTTCAACTTTGGCATCGGATTTCGCCAACCGACTTCTCAAGTGCAAACAACCACGCTTGAAATACCTACTTTACAGCAAAACTCTATATTTACTCCGCAACGTGGAGTAACTCTTCCACAAGTAACAATGTCGGTTTCTCAACCGATCATGACGAACTCAGCTTCCGTAGTACACACTACCATAGACGAAGAAGTTCACCATACTCTAGGCAATTACACGAATTCCCGTGGCGCGATGGAGAATCTCCAGGAACAACTCCTCAAAATGCAGCTTGAGATAAAAACAATTCGTGGAAAAGAACTGTTTGGGAAAAACGCCCAGGATCTGTGCTTAGTTCCTCGCGTAAGGATACCTGCAAAATTCAAAGTCCCTGACTTTGAAAAGTACAAAGGAAACTCCTGTCCACAAAGTCATCTCACGATGTATGCCAGGAAAATTTCTACATACAACGACGATCACCAGTTGTTAATCCACTACTTCCAAGATAGTCTCACCGTGCCGCATCAAGTGGTACATGGGATTAGAAAGACAAGTATCCAAACATTCAATGACTTAGGTGAAGCCTTTGTACAACAATATAAGTTCAACTGGATATGGCTCCGATAGGATCAACTCGCTCCATGTCTCAAATGGAAGAGAGACATTCAAAGAATATGTGCAACGATTGAGGGAAATTGCTGCCCAAGTCAACCCACCACTAGAAGAGAAAGAGATGACTAAGGTGTTCTTGAATACTCTTGGCTCATTTTACTACGAAGCGAATGATCGCTAGCTCCCGGAGATTTCACCGAGATGGTAAGCATGGGAATGCGATTAGAAGAGGGGTTCGAACCGAAGCCTAACCAAGGAAGGGATCTTCTAGTGGAACTAGAAAGGTTGGACTAGCTTCCAAAGAAAAAGGAACATGACATAGGAATGGTATCCCGAGGAAACCGCTAAAATGTCACCAACAACGACGTGTAGCCGCCATAACGCCCGCTTAACACAACTAAATACGTGAATTGCTCCGCATTTCAACAAATTAAACAAACTCAATAGCCTCGCCAACAGCTCAGCAGCTTAACAATCAAAACCGTGCGCCTCGGTCACGCACCGACCCAATTCCAATGACGCATACGTAACTATACCGCGCTAATAGAAAAGAATGACATGCATAAGGTCACCACCTCCGGTTCCCGAAAAATTGCCGTGGTGGTACAGCGTACGATCTTGCCCTTTTCACCAAGGGGCACCGTGCCATGACCTTGAGCATTGCATAGCATTAAAGGCGTAAGTACGTAGATTAGTGAGATCTAATCTGCTTCCTTCGTAAATGCAAATCCAAACGCAAGCCAATCCGCTTCCCAAATACAATGGACATACAAGAACTGATATTAAGAAATGTATGTATCTCACACAAACGAACCCCGATCGAGGAAACTTGGTATCTCCATGATACGTGACAAGACAATGAGCGCCTTCACTAAGCACGATTACTCACCCAACATCTACTTCAAGGATCTTCAAGGATGTCCCACCATAAGAGCGTATATTCAACGATTGTTAGATATCGTGACCCATGATCTACGTAAATGTGAGATGACCGACGTAACATGTGAGGGCATTTTCCGATGAGCTTTTAGTCTCGGATATCAACTCAAAACTCAAGTAAACGTTGTTATCCCCTGTTTCCATACGCCCAAACATACGGAGATTGAATACAACGGTTCCAGCGTTCTAGGGTCTCCTTTGGTGATTTGCCTACCCGGTCCCTGCTAGCTCTACCAAAGCAATTCCTTACAATGCAACTCTGATAGAGGATGGGAAGGATAAACACATGCCGACTCTTCCAGCTAATGTCAATATAACCGAGATAGGACGAGTAACCCGAAGTGGACGAGTACACGCTCCATTACCACCAAGACCAGCAGCCATTCCTATTAATAGACGAAATCCAGTTAACATATCTCCCGAGAATCCCACAATGATTCCCGATGTTAATCCAAGCACAAATGTTGGTCCTCCTGATGGAACCAACGTCAACACAGATTTTGACGAGATACTGAAGTTAATCAAGAAGAGTGAATACCGAGTCGTGGATCAGCTGATGCAGACTCCCTCCAAGATTTCAATACTGTCTCTACTCCTCAACTCCGAAGCTCACCGAGAAGCTTTAATGAAGGTACTAGACCAAGCTTATGTAGACCACTATGTGACTATAGACCAATTTGGAGGTATTGTCGCCAACATAACAGCTTGTAATAATCTAAGTTTCAGTGATGAGGAACTTCCAAAAGAAGGGAAAGATCACAACTTGGCCTTGCACATCTCGATGATCCTCAATCGATTCCCCGTCCAATGTATTGGTAGATATCGGTTCATCTTTGAACATAATGCCAAAACGACACCGCCGCTTTGGCTTACAAAGGACACCAATGAAGTTCAATGACATAGTAGTAAGAGCCTTTGACGGTCACGAAGTCGTCATTGGGAAGTCGATCTCCGATGACAATTGGTCCGCATACTTTCCAAATCACTTTCCGTGTCATGGACGTGCACCGCTATAGTTTCTTGCTAGGAAGACCATGGATATTAAAGTGTTGACTTTCACTCTCCATCGTAAGTTGAAATTCACAAGAATGGAAAACTAATAACCATCCTGGTGAACAAGATTTACTCATAAGCCATTTGTCCAGCTTTCTTTCATCACGTACCCATGATGTAAGGGATACATCTCCTAACATCCGTTAGAAGATGAATCTACCACCAAACAGATCATCTATCTCTTCAGAAAGAAGCGGATGATAGTAAAAGATGGCAATGTCAAGGATGGGGACAAGTAATCAAACCTGCAAGAATGAGACAAAGTTTGACTCGGGTTTGCACCCGATTCTCCAAAGACAAACAAAAGGATGAAGCACTTCGTCCGATCAAAGAAGTATTCCATAAGGGGTTTCTTAAACCTGCTCTTCAAGAAGTTAACGTTGTTACCATTGAAGATGATGAAGATGATCCTCTAGTTCAAGAGTGGAGCACTTATTCAATGTACTCGAATATGTGTCTCAAGAAGAATCGCACGCACCGACTATCCTCCGATCGATCAATTCAAGGGTATATCCTGCAAAGAAATGAAAACCACCGTCCCTTCCGAAGTTTGGCATACCTTGGGAGAACCAAGGCAAATTTGATTACATGGTGAAATATATCATACTAAAAGCTCGAAAATCGAATCGATGATATCCAAATTCACTGATTGCGGGTGATTCTTTATCCTAGTCAATCGGAAGAGATGTACCCATCTTCCCAATCTAATCAGCCAATCGAAGTTCCTAACGAAGACTTCTGCTTTAACGCGCCAGTAGAGTCTGTTAAATCAAATCCTGATTACCACTACATCAACGTGATCACTGAAGATCAGGGGTACGATTTAGGATACAAAGTGGAAAGTGTCGCCGATAATGAGTCTCTTCACTCAGAAGATTGGAGGGTACATCCCCAGAATTCAACGCAAAGGTCAACAGGAAGCACATATGTCAGATCCCATACTTCGATCTTCATCAAGCGGAAGAAGATCGCTTTAGCAAGAGACAAAAGGCAAAGTCCGTGCCCGTAATCTTCAAAACCTACCACCAACGACCAAAGTTTACCAAGGGTTAAACCAAGTGGAAAATTACCTGTACCCCGATTTCCAAGGAGTTCGCCACCACTGAAACTCAAGTTCTGACTCAAATCCTAGTTCTAAGTAGTTTATCTTTGCTTTTGTTTTGAACTCTCACTTCGCCCAAAGTGAAGAGATGTTTTATAGGGTTTAGCTTTTAAATAATTTCTCTTTGTCTTGCCCAAGACAAATGAGTTTGTATTTTAGGACCCTGTTTCATATTGTGAATCATAAATAAAACGCGTTGTTTTGTTTCTACACTTTGTGTTTATTTTCATTTTACCCTTTCTTGGAAATGATAATCCTAAAAAAACAAAAAAATCTTCAAAAAAAACAATAAAAAAATTTAACATACACTTTCACATTGACTTTTTCAAAAAAAATGATGATGAAAAAATTACTTAATCAAACATAAATCAAAAATGTAGATTAAACAGATGGACAAATCCATTGAAAGCAAGAACTCTATGCTCTCTCCCAACTTTGAAATCCCCTGTGAAGTCGCCGAGGAAGAAGTTGAAGAAGAGATCCCGGATGAGATTTCTCATTTACTTAAGCACGAGGAAAGAATCATTCAACCTCACAAAGAACCTCTGGAAGCAATCAACTTGGGTTCTGAAGAAGACAAAAAAGAAGTAAATATTGGAGCATCACTCGACAGCAACGTCAAGAGCAAACTGATAGATCTTCTCAAAGAATATGTTGATGTGTTCGCTTGGTCCTACCAGACATGCCCGGTTTAGATACCAAGATCGTGGAGCATCACTTGCCGTAAAACCGAGTGTCCACCGCTACAAAAGTTGAGAAGAGTTCACCCCGATATGGTCAAAACAAAATCAGGAAGTTCAAAACAGTCGACGCAGTTTCCTCACATTACCAATATCCTCAATGGCTAGCCAACATAGTGCCTATTTCCAAATAAGACGGAAAGGTCCGAATGTGTGTTGACTACGGACTTCAAACAAGTCCAAAAGACGATTTCCCACTCGCGATATTGACATGCTAGTGGATAGCACCGCAAAATTCAACGCCTTTTCCTTCATGGACGGTTTCTCGGTTACAATCGATCGAATGCTTCAAGACATGGAGAAGACATCCTTCATCACGCCATGGGGCACTTTTTGCTACAAAGTAATGCCGTTTGACTAAAGAATGCAGGCAACTTACCAGAGGGCAATGACTACCTCTTTCATGACATGATGCACAAAGAGATGAAGTCTACGAGATCTACATGATAGCAAAGTCGACATCAAGAAGAGCATATAGAATATCTCTTGAAGTTGTTTCAACGACTAAGGAAATACCGAATCCTAACAAATGCACCTTTGGGGTAAGATCCGAAAACTCCTAGGTTTCATCACCAAAGAGGTATTGAAGTTGACCTCGACAAAGTCAAGGCTTTCAAGAAATGCCTATGCACATGAAAAGCAAGTAAGAGGATTTCTTGATATTGAATTATATCTCCGTATCTTCTCAAATGATCACAACGTGCCGATATTCAAACTTCTCCGCAAAGATTCAAGAGGTTGTTCGATTGCCAAAAGCATTTGACAAGATCAAGGAATACTTGTCGTGAACCACCAATACCGATCCTCCAAATAAGGAAGACCGTTAATCATGTACCCACCGTACTAGAAGAGTCCATGGCCGTGGCTTGGACAAGATGACACCGTAAGAAGAGCATTCCATTTACTACTTGAGTAAAAGTTCACAGATCGTGAAACTCGTTAATCCATGCTCGAAAACATGTTGCTTTGGTGTGGGCTTCAAAACGTCTCGCCAAGACATGATCAATCACACAACTTGGTTAATCTCCAAATGGATCCAATCAAGTACGCCTTTGAAAAGCTCGCTTTAACAGGAATTGCTCGATGGCGATGTTATCGAATATGACATCCAAGACCGTGGCTCAAAAGCGGTAAAGGAAGCATTCGCCGATCACTTGGCTTATCAAATTTCAACGAATACCAATCTCTCAAGTTTCACTTCCCAGGCGAGGATGTTATGTACTTGAAGATGAAAGATTGTGACGAACCGCCACCAAGAAGGTCCCGATCCGTAATCTAGATGGGCTTTAGTCTTTGATGGAGCATTAATGTCTTCGCAATGGAATTGGAGTAGTCATTATTACTCCCGGGTTCATATCTCCTTTTCCGCCAGATTGCTATTTGATTGCACCAACATCGCAGAATATGAAGCTCGTGCATCATGGGTATCAAGAAGCTATCGATTTGAGGATCAAGGTCCTTGACATATATGGAGACTCAGCCCTTGTGATCAATCAAATCAAAGACAAGTATGAAACTCATCATCTTGGTCTGATTCCCTACAGAGATTATGCAAGACGTTTGTTGACTTTCTTCAACAAATTTGAACCGCATCATATCCCCGAGATCCAATCGAATGGAAGACGCCTTGGCTACTCTATCTTCCATGTTCAAAGTCAACGATTGGAACGATATGCCTAAGATCCGCATCAGACGCCTTGAAAGACCTGCATATGTATTCGCAACTGAAGCAGTCTTCGACGATAAACCGTGGTTTCATGACATCAAACGTTTCCTTCAAACACAGAGTACCCCACTGCATCGACAAAGATAAGAAAACTCTAAGGAGGATTTCTAGGAATTTCTTCCCCGAATGAAGATGTTCTATATAAAAGAAACTTCGACATGGTTCTGCTCAGATGCGTCGACTGACAAGCAGCAGACGCGATTATCCATGAAGTACATGAAGGATCCTTTGGAACTCATTCAAATGGGCATGCAATGTCCAGGAAAATCTTGAGAGCAGGATACTATTGATAACGATGGAATCTCGATTGTTGTAAACACGCCAAGAGATGTCACGTGCAAGACTCCACGAGATAAGATCCATGTGCCACCAACTCTACTCAAAGTTTCTCCTCTCCGTGGCCTTTCTCCATGTGGGGCATTGACATGATCGGGATGATCGAACCAAAAGCGCCCAACGGACATCGCTTCATTCTAGTGGCTATTGATTACTTCACCAAATGGGTCGAGGCGGCGTCTTATGCCAACGTTACAAGACAAGTGGTTGTGAGGTTCATCAAGAACAACCTCATTTGCCGATATGGAGTTCCAAGCAAGATCATTACAGACAATGGATCGAACTTGAACAACAAGATGATGAAAGAACTGTGTGAGGAATTCAAGATCGAGCATCATAACTCATCTCCTTACCGGCCAAAGATGAACGGCGCCGTTGAAGCTGCCAACAAGAACATCAAAAAGATCGTCCAGAAGATGGTCATCACTTACAAAGACTGGCACGAAATGCTGCCATTTGCTCTGCATGGGTATTGTACTTCAGTACGCACTTCAACAGGGGCAACCCCCTTTTCTCTAGTATACGGCATGGAAGCAGTGCTCCCCGTAGAAGTTGTGATTCCATCAATGAGAGTTCTCATGGAAACAAAGTTATCTGAGGCCGAATGGTGTCAAAGCAGATACGACCAACTGAACTTAATTGAAGAAAAGCGCCTGACCGCTCTGTGTCATGGACAACTATATCAAAGAAGGATGAAGAAAGTGATTCGACAAAAGGTCTCGACTCGTGAATCTTGAGAAGGCGACCGCGGCTTAAAAAGACTCGCCTTTTCAACCAGATTCTAGGGCAAATGGACTCCAATTACGAAGGCCCACATCGTCAAAAGAAGCTTTTCTCATAAGTATGACCCTCACAATCATGGACGGAATGAACCCCGCATCCCGTGAATGCTGATGCGTCAAGAAATACTTTGTCTAAAAAACAAAAAGAACAACTGGTAAGTCGAAACCCAAAAGGGCGGCTTAGGCAAAAAGAGCGCCTCGTGGACTGAAACCTAAAGGCGGTCCAGCAAAATTAGAGACAAACAGAATTATCCCGATAGATTGAAAACTCAAAAGGTAATCTAGGCGAAAACAAGGATACAAAATGATGACAAAGTAATCAGTAATCACCCCAGATTAATCAAGAATCTTCCATCAACGAATCTTCAATCAACTCCTCTAAAGCAACAAGCAACGTTGGAATTCAAAGTTGTTTAGGGATAATATGGTTATTGCTTTCAATGTAGCCTTTCCCAATAAATTATTATTTCCAACTCTTGTAAATAGCTCATGGAATCACGCCTTTGGCTTATTACCATTCTATCAATAAAATTTGAGCCTTGTGCCTTTTTGTTTGCAAATTCTCGCTTTATTCTATTTTGCAAGATAACGCTTTTATTGTGAAAGTCACTTTTGAAACTAAAAAGGTTTTAAATGAATTTTTACTTCAAAATTTTGAAACAAAGCAAATTTTTCCTTTGAACTATGAACATGAAAGAACTTCAACAGCTCTACATGAGTGTTTCAATCTCCAAAGGATAAATGATCGCATAAGAAGTCTTCTTCTCAAAGAGAAATCATCAAAGGATGGTATTCTTATCCAAAAAGAATTCCCAACAAAGTTGCTAATGAAATTCTTTTCTCCGAAAGTTTAAAGCATGCAACTCGATCCTTCATCGTGAACGCTTCTACACCATTGTTATGGATATTGCTAAGTATTTGTTCAAACGTGACGTGGTCCTTTCCCAAATACCTCTTTGTCGTCGTTGTCAAATATTACAGCATGCATATAACATTCATGACATTCATACATAATAGCATCATTCGCATTTTGCATTCCTCAAAATGTTTCATATCATCCGGTTTAAATCACACTTACTCATGTAGGTACGATTATATCCTGATTATCCCCAAGGTAGAAATACATCTTTCTCTACCATATTCCCCACCGAGATCATTCCTCATTTGGAACAATGTCTTGATTGACTTCTTCTTTTCGCTCATTCTGGATAGAACCTTGTCTCTAATCAACAAAGCAATAATAGCTCCTCATCCTTTTAGCCGCTTGTTTTTCTTTTTCATTCCTAAACTTGTCATGAAAGTTTGTTCTTCTCAACAAGGTCAAATTACTAACGTATGAAAATTCCCCCAGCTTGTCTTTCTCTGTCTAAAACCTATGTCTTCCAATCAAAATTCTGCGCCTTCTCAAAAGAGAGATCCCGGCAAGATTATATCCAAGAAAATAGAAACTCATTTGAGTTCTGCTTTCTCCATTGTTCATATTCACAAAACTAATCAATGAAATTTTCTTAGAAGATTTACCTTGTTATAGTTATCACTACCGATAATTGGTAATATCTTCAAAACTCATTTGAGATCCGTTTCATCATTTGTCCGTTATTCACAAGGCTCAATACTACAGAAATTTTTTCAAGAATTACCTTGTTATAGTTATCACTTTGCTGATAATTGGTAATATCTTCAGAGCTCGTTACCATAAACTATCACAAGGTTGATACTTGGTAATATCATTTTCATTTACCTTAAAAATTGTCACAAGGCTGACAGAAGGTAATCTCTTTATTTCCCAAAGCAAAACAGATGTTCACATGTTTTGTGAACCTCTTTTTCCCCAGCGAGACATATTGCTTGTTTCCCAACAAACAGGGTCCTCTTTTCTCAAACAGATCGAGTCATCCTCACAAATTTTCCCCACCATGTCATTTCTTTGATATCATCTGGGCGAAACTTTTTACAATCATTTTGCATCACTCGCATCTTTTGGTATCTTAGGTCCAAAATTTGTGTATTATGATATTTAAGTCTCTTCACACCTATCAAAACGAAGATATTCATCTTCATATCTCAGGTTAAAGAAACTTAAATAGGGGCATCTGTCATACCCCAATTTTTGACCTAATATACCACCTTACATTTGCAGTCATATGCACAACTAATGCTTCCGTAATGTAATTAATCCGGGTAGCATTCAAGTGTCAAAATTAGGTTTCATCAAATTTTCATCTGATTCAAGAGGCAACCAATTAGGGTTTGAGTTTTACCACACCTCATTTGATCTATCAAATCATCAACCTCCCGATCAGATACTCCAACTTTTCTCTTTAAAAATCGAGGATCGACCAATTAGGGTTTTGGTCGAGCATGAGTATTCTCTGATTTTTTGAGCAAGGAATGAATTTTTTGGTTAGAGATTGGTCATTATATCTTAGATACAACATGTTGACCTAATTTCGGAACAAAACATCACGTGTTCATGTATCATCACCAATTTTCAAAACATCCGATGAAATTTCATCTCCATTAAAAGTTAAACTTTACTTTTGGTCAATTTTTTCAAGACAAAACTTTTCAATCATCAAAATACTTCAAATGATCCATCATGATCATAAAA
Organism: Vicia sativa; assembly: GCA_021764765.1. Classification (NCBI taxonomy): domain Eukaryota; kingdom Viridiplantae; phylum Streptophyta; class Magnoliopsida; order Fabales; family Fabaceae; genus Vicia; species Vicia sativa. The sequence goes on from CM038796.1 coordinate 137,320,952, forward strand.
ATCAAAGAATTTGAAAAGTCAACAAAGTCAAAATTTCCAACACTTAGAAAAATTTTCATGTTGAAATTTCTTTTTTTTTTTTTCAAACTTCATGACATTTTTCACATAGTTCCACTTTGATTTGGAAAAACTCAAAACATGAAAGTTGTAGCCCTTGAAACAAGCTTTCCAAATGTCCAAGAATTCTCTAAATCCATGGAGTCTATCTATGCTTTTGAAATTGAAACATAAGGCTCCATAACCATTTGGATTTCAAGTCCAAAAACTCACAATTATAGGTCATTTTGGATTTCTTCTTCTAGAACAGATGCCA